>SJYC01017466.1:0-83695 GCA_006408675.1 Madoqua kirkii | reverse complement strand
TTTGCATATTATAAAGTAAATAATAGATAACATATTTAATAGTACATTGATCAAACTGAGTAAATATTGTAAAAAGTATTTAATAGTGCTGAGCCAGTCGAAAACTCATTTGCAAACCAAGTTGCTTCTTAAACAAAAATAAATTGTAAATGATACAAAATTCAAATATATAAATATGAAAGCCCTAAGGTACTAAAATAATACTTAGGTGAATGGAAAAGGTAACTCTAAACCTGCAAAACAAAACCCAATAGCCATGAAGAGACTACTAAATTTGAATATGCAAAACTAAAAAGAAATTTTTAGTTCTTTTGGACAAAAAGCAAAATTTTTAAAAATATTTTTCCTTTGGTGGTGCCACACAGCTTGTGTGATCTTATTAGTTTCCCTGATCAGTGATTAAACTGGGGCCCTCAGCAGTACAGAGTCCTAACCACTGGATAGCAGGGAATTTCCCAAAATAAAAAATTTAAAACTAGGAAAAAATTGCAACACATGTTCAGTTCAGTTCTGTCACTCAATTGTGTTTGACCCTTTGCGACCTGTCCATCACCAACTCCCTTTACCTAACTCATGTCCATTGAGTCAGTGATGCCATCCAACCACTTCATCCTCTGTCATTCCCTTCTACTCCCACCTTCAATCTTTCCCAGCATCAGGATCTTTTCAAATGAGTCAGTTTTTCACATCAGGTGGCCGAAGTACTGGAGTTTCAGCTTCAGCATCAGCCCTTCCAATGAGTATTCAGGACTAATTTCCTTTAGGATGGACTGGTTTGATCTCCTTGCAGTCCAAGGGACTCTCAAGAGTCTTCTCCAACACCACAGTTCAGAAGCATCAATTCTTCGGTGCTCAGCTTTCTTTATAGTCCAATTCTCACATCCATACATGACTACTAGAAAAACCATAGCTTTGATTAGACAGACCTTTGTTGGAAAAGTCAAGTCACTACTTTTTAATATGCTCTCTAGGTTTATCATAACTTTTCTTCCAAGGTGTAAACATCTTTTAATTTCATGGTTGTAGTCACCATCTGCAGTGATTTGGGAGCCCCCAAAACTAAGTCTGTCACTGTTTCCATTATTTCTCCATCTATTTGTCATGAAGTGATGGGACCAGATGCCATGATTTTAGTTTTCTGAATGTTGAGTTTTAAGCCAGCCTTTTCACTCTCCTCTCACTTTCATCAAGAGCCTCTTTAATTCTTCACTTTCTGCCATAAGGATGGTGTCATCTGCATATCTTAGGTTATAAACACACATGTACAAGACTAATAATATGAAAAAGAAAAATTTAACAGAAAACTAGGGAAAAGACATAAGCCAGCAATTTATATCAAAAGAAACATAAATGGCCAATAAATACATGAAAAGATACTCAATATAAATTAATATAACTTATTAAGTATAAGTGCATGCTTTAAAATGGGATACCATATTTTACAGATTAGTAATGGTTTTAATAGTTTCATAACACTTAATCTTGAATCTCATGCATTGTTGACAAGATTACAAATTAGTACAAACCTTAGGGGGGCCAACTTGGCAATATTTATCCAAGTTAGAAATGCTATACATACTCTTTGACCAATAAATTCCACCTACAAGGATTTATTTTACAGAAATGCTTGGATACACATCTAAATGTATCTTTAGAAGAATATTTGTAATAGTAAAAAAAAAAAGACAATCTTCAATACTGCATTAGGTTAAGTGCATTATAGCACATCGTTATCATACAGATTGATCCATACAGATTGATACCATCCATACAGATTGATAGCTCTTTCTTGATTCTGTGGGTGGTGGTACTTGGCCATTCTTAGTTGGTGGAGCAATTTGTCTGGTTAATTCCATACCATAGACTATTGTGCAACCATGAAAAAGAGTGATGTGGGGTCTACATATACTTCTATAGAAAGATGGCTGAGAAGTACTCCATTTTGTAATCCCATTTGGTAACCAGGATCCTAGCAAGACCTCCATGACTTTAAATGAAAAGTTAACCTCTCTGTGCTTTACTTTCCACAGATTTAAAACGGGAATAAAAACAGTATGTACTTCACACAGTTGCTGTGAAGAATAAATGAAATATTCATGCAAAGTGCTTAACACAGTACATGACAATATCATTGTACACAACAAACCATTCATGCAGTTATCTCTGGGAAGTGAGGCTAGATTTGGGGTATGCATAGAACTTTTATACTTTTTTATACCATCTGATTTTCTTCATCAAACATATTTCTTTTAAATTAAAAATTCTTAATTTAAATTTCAAGTTTAAGAATCATATAAATTGATTTTAAAAGAGTGAATCACAGGTATTTCAATATTCATCATATTCTCAGATTAAAGTCCCTCAAAATAAAAGTCATAATTTTTCTTCAAATAATAAAACTAAATAGCATCTCTTAGTATCCATAAATTTCATACTAGCCATCCAGACAGGAGCACTGCATTTGCTTGGTGAAGAATAACAGGAGAGTCACAAGGCTTTAGCTGACTTATTTGTTGTATAATAAACCATCATTTATTCATTCTCTAAAGTGTATAAGACAGACTGACCTTGGCAGCATTCTTGAGGAGTGAGACATCTATAAGCCAAATATCTAATCATCAGAATCAAAATCTGATTTCTGGATCATCAGAAAAATCGGCCTCTTCTGCTGCCAAATGATCCTCCTGCTGACCACATTTTCAGTCAATCAGAGTATAATCCTATCATGGGCAGTGAGTGAGTGAGGATTGCATTTTGTTTCATAGCTGGTCTAAACACAATTACTGCTTTCATCATCACACAGCCATATCATCAAGTCAATAAAGATTTTCTATACTGACTTTTCATGTTGCACAGACTGTATAGAGGAACTTGGGTAATTCCAATTTGCTGTACAAACCGCAGGTCTGCAGAGATGAGATTAGTACCTATTCACCTTGGCTTGTCCAAGATAAACCATGGTACCACTCACCAGTCCATTGGTATATTTCTCTTACTTCAAATATATGAACTACTCATCAACCCACCCTAATTCCTCTTTAAAAAACTAGATTTTTATGGCATTTCTATTACTGAAGTCACAGATGCTGTGAAAATCACACTATCACATTTAATTCTTTGCATTCTTACATTAAAAAAAATCATACACAGTCTTCCATTTTGAAGCCTACAGTGGCTAGACATAGTAACTACTAGTGAAACAGGATTTTATGGACAGAAACCAGCAACATTCAACTGTTAAAACAGTCCTCCAACCTTAAACTTAAGTTTAGTTCCAAAAGGATATGGAATCACCCCTTTTCACTCAAAGCTCCATGGTCCCAGAGCTGGCTATGAAGAGAGGATACAATATTGTAGGAAAACATTTCTTTGAAAAGTCTTGTAACTTGTCATAAGAGGTAGAAAACATTTTAAGGATTTCTAGAAAGAGGAGAAGAAGCATATGTCATAGTCATTTTGTAAAATAGGTTAACTACTTTCTTATATGAGAGAAGAAATACCTGGAAAAAATAAATAGGAGGCAGCTCAAGAATTTTTCTCCTACCACCAATTTCTTCCTGGCTCCAAGAAATATAAATTTCATCAGAAAGAGTGCAATTCTTCCATACTAACTAATGAAAACAACCTCTCACTGATTGCATGTTTCTGTCCAGCTAGTACACCCATTTCACAGCAAAACATCTAGAAAGCTACTGATAGTCATCATCTTTGCTTCCTTATCTCCCAGTTTCTCTTCACTCCATCATAATCAGATATCTATTCCCATCAGGCACAGTAACTGCATTGTCCAAGGTCACTAGTGAATTCATTGTTGCCAAATACTAATATAATGGTTATTTTCTACATTCATTCAACTCACCTTCTCAACCGCCACCTCACTGAAAGCTCTCTTCTTTTGTCATTTATGACACCATAGTTTCCTGATTGTTCTACTAAACACAGCTATCTCCTTCTCAGTCTCATTTGCTAGCTCATCATCTTCTGCTTCCCTCCGAACCCTGGCATGTCCCACACTGGTCCCAAAGGCTCTTTCTTTCTGTCTTTTCTTACTCCTTGGGCTCTTGTCCAGTCCCATGGCTTGAAATACCATTCCTATCTGATGATTCCTAAGGGACACCTCCAGTACAAATATTCCCCCTAAATTCTAATTGGCAATCAAAATACTTCATAGCATTTCCACATCAAGAGCTAGTAGAGGTCTCAAAATTCATTTGTCAAACAGAATTCTTTCTTTTGTCCTCTAATCCTGCCCCTCCTCCCATCCTTTTCATTAGTGACAGCATTATCATGGAGCCAGTTTCAAAGCCAACACCAACAATTCATTCTTAATTTATTTCTGTCATCAAGATCCATATACCTCTCACTTGACCTTATGCAACAGCCTCCTCAGTGTTCCTCTGGCTACCAAGAAAAAAAAATGTAAATATTAATTAGATCATACTCCTCCCCTGCTTAAAATTCTCCAAAGGTTCTCTACTATTCTTGGAGCAATACCCAAATTCCTCACACTGCCTTCAAAGCTGTGTAAGATTTGAATCCTAACTTGAGTGAGCTTATCTCTCTCACTCATTATGATCCAGGCATGCTGCCTTTCCTTTTACTTCTTGAATGCACTGAGCTTTAGCCCACTTCAAATGTTTGCACAAACTATATATTCTACCTGGAAAGTTCTTCCTCTGAATCTTTCCAGGGCTGGTTTCTCCTGGCCATAATGGATCATGGGTTAAATACAGCTACTTTAGTATAACTTCTCTGACCACTTACCTAAAATAGCCCACCAATCCCAGACCTCCTTTATCACTCTCTTTAACAACCTCCTACTTTCATTTCCTCATTACATTTACAATTTTCTCAAATTAATATTTTTAATTAATTTCTCTATTGCTTGCTCCTTGGAAGAAAAGCTATAACAGATCTAGACAGCATAATAAAAAGCAGAGACATCACTTTGCTGACAAATGTTCATACAAAGTTATGATTTTTCCAGTAGTCATGTACAGATGTGAGAGTTGGACCATAAAGAAGGCTGAGTGCCAAAGAATTGACACTTTAGAACTGTGGTGTTGGAGAAGACTCTTGAGAGCCCCTTGGACTTTCAGGAGATTAAACCAGTTAATCTTAAAGGAAATCAACCTTGAATATTCACTGGAAAGACTGATACTGAAGCTGAAGCTCCATTACTTTGACCACCTGATATAGAGAGCCAACTCACTGGAAAAGACCCTGATGCTGGGAAAGACTGAAGGCAAGAGGAGAAGGGGATGATAGAGGATGAGATTGTTGGATACCATCACTGGCTAAATGGACATGAGTCTGAGCCAGCTCCGGAAGATGATGAAAGACAGGGAAGACTGACAGGCTGCAGTCCATGGGGACACTAAGAGTTGGGCACAACTGAGTGACTGAACAACTATTTTCTACCCTGCCCCAGAATCGAATATGCACTCCATGTGTATTTAACAAGGAATATGGATATCTTGCATCCTTACCACCGGGAAGAGTGTTCACTCTGGATATAGAAATAGGCAAGTGTGCCTCTGCCCTCAAAAAGGGGCATCCCCCAAACCAAGTTCATCAAGAACTACAAAGAGAAGCCAAGCATAGTAGACAAACTAACAGAGAAGTGTATAGGTCTTTGTATTTGTGACATCAAATAATTACCTGTGAGTATTTACAGAGCTAAAAGAGCAGCCTTCAAAGAATGCTGAGGGTAAAAATCAGACTGGAATAATCAGGAGATAATTATTATAGAAAATAAAAGTATTGTGGGAACAAAGCAACCCACTGATTTAGAAACTAGAGGCAGAAATCAAAAGGACAAAAGTAATAAAGTCAAGAAAGACATTTTTGAGCATGGTGATAACATAAACTGGGCATGTATAAAGAAAGAAAGTGGTGGGGGAGGAGGAGAGAGTCAGGGAAAAAGAATAGAAAATAAAAAGAAAGATGAAAGGAAGACTAGGAGAAGATAAAAGTAGTATGGTGAAAATGACAGAAAGAAAAAGATAAATGAAAAAAACTGGTCACTAATCAGACCAGGTAGAAGACGGGAGAGCATGAAGGCTGATGAGACTCATGAATCAGGCCCACGAACTGAAGTTGCACTAGACCTTGAGAGTGTGTGTGAGCGTGTTTTTCCCATGGTTTAGTTCTCTTCTATTAAGAATGTAACAAACTCAGTCCAGGGGCTTTGGAGGGTAGCTGTGCTGACCCTTTGCTTGTTATTAATGTACACACATCTATTATTTGCCGGAGGTGCACTGAACCCAGCTGTGACTAATAAGTCCCTGGTTCCTACCAGTGGGCCCAAGTCCTGCAAAAATATATTAACAAAAGAAAAGTAAGCATTCATGGAGCTCGACAGCAATATTTAAATAACCTGGAAGCAGAGCACACTGAGATGTCTATATATTAGTATTATTCTTTTTTCTACAAAGGATTCATACTTATGTTCTGACATCTTGAAGATTCACTCTCAGCCTCTATGCTACAAATCACACCACGTCACATCCTATTTGGAGCCTTCCACTCCTCAGCCTATGTGTCCTCGTGAATCCCCTGTGATGCCAAGCACACTGGTGGCATCCAGAGGAAAACATCACAGCCTTAACAGAGGTTAGGTTTAATTTCACTCCTTTGAACGTTAACCTGCCCTCTAATTAGACAACATCCCAAGGAAAATCTAATTACTTTTCCAATATTCCTTCACGTGGCATTCTTGATTATGGCACTTCACATGTGAGCAACAACTCATAGAAGCTCCCTGAATGTGGATACCGATCATCCTTTTCTAAACAAAAGCTGAAATACAGTGCTTGATCAGAGCGGAAGGGCTTTTGCTTTTGTTTTGTCTGGATTTGTTCATTACTAGAGTGGGCTATGTAGGTCTCATCCCTACCATGAGTTTAGCCAAGGTTAGGCCACCCAAGGAGTCAAAGAGCATTTGAGGCATGCTACAATCGGTCTCAGTCTTGTAACAATTCTCTTTCGTTTTATAAGACAGACACATGACCTTTCCTTCAGCCAGGAACAAGCAGGTAAATGGATTACCTGATTGACTGAGTATGACACTGCTGTTGAGACACATACATTTAAACATATGTGGCAAGGTGAAAGTGGCACAGCCCGTTAGGGTACTATTATGTTAATTGGAGCTGCCACCTGTGCAGGGAAGCAGTTCTGCTGTGATGATGCATTGTGAAGACCTGCCTGGGCCCTTCCAGTGGAAACGCCCTTATTGTGATGAGGCCAGCTAGATGACGTGAACCAGGGACAGCAAAATGGGCTATGCTACTTACTCATCTCCTGTGCTTGCCTTTATGAGGAAAGCAAGAGAAGAGACTGGGGGCCCTCTTGCTTGATTCACTGCCCTTATGGATACAGACAAATGAGGGAAACAAGGATCAATAGCTTAGGTCTAAGCTCTTACCGTATCCCTCACTAGTTTGGTCTCTCCACCACCATTACCACAACCCCTGGCATGGAAACTAAGGTCCTTATGCTTCTTCACATGAGATTTCTAGAACAGATTTCATAAAGAGTTAAAGACACAGTAAAAATTAATATGGAAGGTGAGTGCTTTTAGCCCCAGCCAGGAATTTTAATGTCCACTGGGGAAGCAAAACAACAAAACAATAAAATTTCTCACCAACTGTTTATAGATTTGTATTAAATGATTTAACGTATTGGATACTTCATGTATATAAAATGATTTGATGAATTTAGTGAATTCACTAAATGTAATTATTTAATGAATTTACTTTCAGAGAGCCAGATATGAAACACCACACATTTGGAATCTGGGATGCACCAACAAGCAAAGATTGTTCCAAGAGGCCTTTCTTATGCAGAACAGGAAAAGTTCAGAATTGGGGATGCTATTCTACCTGGAGAGTCAAAAATCCTTCCTGTCCTCTGTTTTTCCTAAGATTCAAGGTGATGTTTCTGCTTTTGAGGAGGTCAAAACATAGAGAGGAAACAAGAGGAAGGGTTATTTGGAATATAGACTTTTTCTTGATACTAGATAATTCAAAGTGCAAGCTAGTGCAAGACAAATAAACATTAGTCCCACTCTTCTTTGTGGCTGTAAATGTACCTCCACGCTAGTGGCATGAAAGAATTTAACCACAAAATCCCAGCAAGACAAAGTGCAGACAATTTATAACCCAGATTGTGCAGTGAAGAGAGATCTCTGATAGTCTTACCAAAGAAGCAATTACAAATAAAAAAGCTTCTCAGCAGTGGAGAATTTTTTCAGGAGGCACTCAGTCAAGAAGTTTTTCACCAAGGGCAGAGAGATCTATAAGACCTCTTCTTTTACCATGTTACTGGTGGCTGAAGCAGGCCTATCTGCAAAATTGGAGGTGGACACATTTCCAGTATTCACAAGGATTTATACAGCAAGAACAAATAGATAGAGCTTAAAATATATGGCTGATGAAATCTCTCTCTTTTAAGTCTTTAACCAAGGGACAGCCTAGTGAGAGCAAAGACTTTGGTTTCCAAGCCAGGTGAATGAGAATCCAAAATGAGGCTCCACCGCTTACTATCTACAGATATCTCAAGTTATTTTACTTCTCTGAGCCTCAACCTCCTCAGCTGGATAAAAGGGACAGTGGCATCTGTACCCCAGAATTATTAGGAGTCAGTGCATAACAGATGCTCAGTAAATATCATGTCCCTGATCCCCTTTTTTGCACAATTATAGACTAAAAATAGGAATACTAAAATTTCCTATTTTCTAAAGGAAGGAATTCTAAAAACCAAGAAGAGAGAACATATATTGCTGAAAAGACAACGTCCTAGGAAGCAAAAGATCTGAATTCAACTCCTGGCTCTGTCCATTTCTACCTCTGTGATTCTGCTCCTCCCCCTACCCGCTGGGCCTCCACTTTCTCATCTGAAAACTGATCATATTTGGGGCAATTAAATATGATTTCTACCAATTTTGAAATTCCTTGACTTTACTAATGGTTATTATTGGTAATATCTAAGCCGCTGAAGAGATAATTATTTAAATCCAACACATTTGTGTTAGAAGCAGCACCATGTAATGGAAACATGTGAGGGCACTAAAGTGGTGCTGCTTGGGGTCTTAATTCCACTTTGGCACTGACTAGTTCAGACACCCAGGAAATTTAACCTCCCTGTGCACTGACCCCCTGTTTGCAAAATGGGCAAAGTAACAGTTACTACATCACACACAGAGTGAAGATATTAGTGAATCAGTCCATGGAAAGTGCTGAACAGTATTTGCTACACAGTAAGCACTCAACAAATGATAGCTGCTCTCTTTGTTGTTGTTATTATTGTTATCAGTATCTATTAAGGGGAGTTTCAATAAGCACTAAATACAGTGGTTTTATCCACCATGGATTTAAAACATCATGGTTGTGTCTTAGGATAAATAAATTTGCAATTATCTTTTTATGTGCTCTGCTGCATTCAGTCTGCATTTGCTTCATTATAAACACCCAGAGCAATGACTGCCCCTACTTCTGTAGCCCAATAGGCAGATCCAGGAAGTGGCTCAGATTGTGACAGGAGATCTCCACATACAGAGAAGACCAAGCTCAGTAAAGTGTACGGAAGCACTGCCATGATTTGTGAAACGGTCAGACAGTTATGCAAAGCATTTTCCTGAGACCCAAGAAAGCCAAGCAAAAGAAAATACAAATGAAAAAGACAAATGATTTCAAAGAAAGGGACACTTAGAAAACTTTTTAAAGAATCGCTTTCTGAATATTATGACATGAGAAAAGTATGCATCAGCACATATGTAGAGCATGATTATTTCCCCAAATGGTAAAACTGAGGATTGGTTGAAAGCAGAGTTTTCTACCAACTAACCTAATTTAGACTAGTATCAAATGCCTTCTAGAAGTTTCGTGTACCTTTAAAATATATTTAATGACATTCTAATTATTTAGAGTTTATGAAACTTTTACCTTACCAACTATGATCAGCCACAGCACAATTAAATAAGGTGAACACCAAGCATTTATACTGCAATGGGCACAGTTTTTCCCTCAAGGAACTTACAGTCTAATGTATGAACAGTTTTAAGGAGCCCATTATGTAATCAAGAGCTAACCTATATGGATCAGACATTAAGAAATAAATAAGGTCTTAAGTAAACATTTAATCCAACTTTTTGTTGGAGGGTCAGGCTGTGTTCCCTCCCTATTATTTGACCTGAGGCTAAACTACAGTGGAGGTAATGAAGATAATGGTTCAGTTCAGTTCAGTCACTCAGTCCTGTCTTGTCTTTGCAACCCCATGAATCGCATCACACCAGTCCTCCCTGTCCATCACCAACTCCCGGAGTTTACTCAAATTCATATCCATCAAGTTGGTGATGCCATCCAGCCATCTCATCCTCTGTCTGTCCCCTTCTCCTACACCCAATCCCTTCCAGCATCAGAGTCTTTTCCAAAGAGTCAACTCTTCGCACAAGGTGGCCAAAGTATTAGAGTTTCAGCTTCAGCATCAGTCCTTCCAATGAACATCCAGGACTGATCTCCTTTAAGAAGGACTAGTTGGATCTCCTTGCAATCCAAGGGACTCTCAAGAGTCTTCTCCAACACCACAGTTCAAAACCATCAATTCTTGGGCACTCAGCTTTCTTCACAGTCCAACTCTCACATCCATATGACCACTGGAAAAACCATAGCCTTGACTAGATGGACCTTTGTTGGCAAAGTAATGTCTCTGCTTTTTCATATGTTATCTAGGTTGGTCATAACTTTCCTTCCAAGGAGTGTCTTTTAATTTCATGGCTGCAGTCACCATCTGCAGTGATTTTGGAGCCTTCCAAAAATAAAGTCTGACACTGTTTCCACAGTTTCCCCATCTATTTCCCATTAAGTGATAGAACCAGATGCCATGATCTTTGTTTTCTGAATGTTGAGCTTTAAGGCAACTTTTTCACTCTCCTCTTTCACTTTCATCAAGAAGCTTTTTAGTTCTTCACTTTCTTCCATAAGGGTGGTGTCATGTGCATATCTGAGGTTATTGATATTTCTCCCAACAATCTTGATTCCAGCTGGTGTTTCTTCCAGTCCAGTGTTTCTTATGATGTACTCTGCATATAAGTTAAGTAAGCAGGGTGACAGTATACAGCCTTGACGTACTCCTTTTCCTATTTGGAACCAGTCTGTTGTTCCATGTCCAGTTCTAACTGTTGCTTCCTGACCTGCATACAGATTTCTCAAGAGGCAGGTCAGGTGGTCTGGTATTCCCATCTCTTGAAGAATTTTAAGCAGGGTGACAGTATACAGCCTTGACGTACTCCTTTTCCTATTTGGAACCAGTCTGTTGTTCCATGTCCAGTTCTAACTGTTGCTTCCTGACCTGCATACAGATTTCTCAAGAGGCAGGTCAGGTGGTCTGGTATTCCCATCTCTTGAAGAATTTTAAGCAGGGTGACAGTATACAGCCTTGACGTACTCCTTTTCCTATTTGGAACCAGTCTGTTGTTCCATGTCCAGTTCTAACTGTTGCTTCCTGACCTGCATACAGATTTCTCAAGAGGCAGGTCAGGTGGTCTGGTATTCCCATCTCTTGAAGAATTTTAAGCAGGGTGACAGTATACAGCCTTGACGTACTCCTTTTCCTATTTGGAACCAGTCTGTTGTTCCATGTCCAGTTCTAACTGTTGCTTCCTGACCTGCATACAGATTTCTCAAGAGGCAGGTCAGGTGGTCTGGTATTCCCATCTCTTGAAGAATTTTAAGCAGGGTGACAGTATACAGCCTTGACGTACTCCTTTTCCTATTTGGAACCAGTCTGTTGTTCCATGTCCAGTTCTAACTGTTGCTTCCTGACCTGCATACAGATTTCTCAAGAGGCAGGTCAGGTGGTCTGGTATTCCCATCTCTTGAAGAATTTTAAGCAGGGTGACAGTATACAGCCTTGACGTACTCCTTTTCCTATTTGGAACCAGTCTGTTGTTCCATGTCCAGTTCTAACTGTTGCTTCCTGACCTGCATACAGATTTCTCAAGAGGCAGGTCAGGTGGTCTGGTATTCCCATCTCTTGAAGAATTTTAAGCAGGGTGACAGTATACAGCCTTGACGTACTCCTTTTCCTATTTGGAACCAGTCTGTTGTTCCATGTCCAGTTCTAACTGTTGCTTCCTGACCTGCATACAGATTTCTCAAGAGGCAGGTCAGGTGGTCTGGTATTCCCATCTCTTGAAGAATTTTCCACAGTTTATTGTGATCCACACAGTCAAAGGCTTTGGCATAGTCAATAAAGCAGAAATAGATGGTTTTCTGGAACTCGCTTGCTTTTTCCATGATCCAGCAGATGTTGACAATTTAATCTCTGGTTCCTCTGTCTTTTCTAAAACCAGCTTGAACATCTGGAAGTTCACAGTTCACATATTGCTGAAGCCTGGCTTGGAGAATTTTGAGCATTACTTTACTATTGTGTGTAATGAGTGCAAGTGTGGGGTAGTTTGAGCATTCTTTGGCAGCGCCTTTCTTTGGGATTAGATGAAAACTGACCTTTTCCAGTCCTGTGGCCACTGCTGAGCTTTCCAAATTTGCTGGCATATTGAGTGCAGCACTTTCACAGCATCGTCTTTCAGGATTTGAAACAGCTCAACTGGAATTCCATCACGTCCACTAGCTTTGTTCATAGTGATGCTTTCTAAGGCCCACTTGACTTCACATTCCAAGATGTCTGGCTCTAGGTGAGTGATCACACATCTTGATTATCTGGGTCATGAAGATCTTTTTTGTACAGTTCTTCTGTGTATTCTTGCCACATCTTCTTATTATCTTCTGCTTCTGTTGGGTCCATACAATTTCTGTCCTTTATCGAGCCCATCTTTGCATGAAATGTTCCCTTGGTATCTCTAATTTTCTTGAAGAGGTCTCTAGTCTTTCCCATTCTGTTCTTTTCCTCTATTTCTTTTCATTGATCACCGAGAAAGGCTTTTTTATCTTTCCTTGCTATTCTTTGGAACTCTGCATTCAGATGCTTATATCTTTCCTTTTCTCCTTTGCTTTTTGCTTATCTTCTTTCCACAGCTATTTGTAAGTCCTCCTCAGACAGCCATTTTGCTTTTTTGCATTTCTTTTTTTGGGAGGATGGTCTTGATCCCTGTCTCCTGTACAATGGGTGAACTTCCATCCATAGTTCAGCAGGCACTCTGTCTATCATATCTAGTCCCTTAAATCTGTTTTTCTCTTCCATTGTATAATCTTCTCTGGCAGTGGCTGAGAGAAGGTACCACATGTCCTAGGTCAGGAGGGGCAGCCCTAAGGAGATACCCCTTGTCCAAGGTAAGACAAAGCCAAGTAAGATGGTAGGTGGTGCAAGAGGGCATCAGAGGGCAGACACACTGAAACCATAACAACAGAAAACTAACCAGTCTGATCATAGGGACCACAGCCTTGTCTAACTCAATTATACTAAACCATGCCATGTGGGGCCACCCAAGATGAACAGGTCATGGTGGAAAGGTCTGACAAAATGTGGTCCACTGGAGAAGGGAATGGGAAACCACTTCAGTGTTCTTCCATTGAGAACCCCATGAACAGTATGAAAGGGCAAAATGATAGGATACTGAAAGAAGAGCTCCCCAGGTCAGTAAGTGCTCAGTATGCTACTGGAGATCAGTGGAGCAATAACTCCAGAAAAAATGAAGGGATGGAACCAAAGCAAAAACAATACCCAGATGTGGATATGACTGGTGATAGAAGCAAGGTCCGATGCTGTAAACAGCAATATTGCATAGGAACATGGAATGTCAAGTCCATGGATCAAGGCAAATTGGAAGTGGTCAAACAGGAGATAGCAAGAGTGAATGTTGACATTTTAGGAATCGGTGAACTAAAAAGGACTGGACTGGGTGAATTTAGCTCAGATGACCATTATATCTACTATTATGGGCAGGAATCCCTTATAAGAAATGGAATAGCCATGATGGTCAACAAAAGAGTCCGAAATGCAGTATTTGGATGCAATCTCATAAACAACAGAATGATCTCTATTTATTTCCAAGGTGAACCATTCAATATCACGTTAATCCAAGCGTATGCCCCAACCAGTAATGCTGAAGAAGCTGAAGTTGAATGGTTCTATGAAGATCTACAAGATCTTTTAGAACTAACACTCAAAAAAGATGTCCTTCTCATTATAGGGGACTGGTATGCAAAAGTAGGAAGTCAAGAAACACCCGGAGTAACAGACAAATTTGGCCTTGGAGTACAGAATGAAGTGGGGCAAAGGTTAATAGAGTTTTGCCAAGAGAATGCACTGGTCATAGCAAACACCCCCTTCCAACAACAGAACAAAAGACTCTACGTATGGATATCACCAGATGGTCAACACTGAATCAGATTGAGTATGTTCTTTGCAGCCAAAGATGGAGAAGCTCTATACAGTCAGCAAAAACAAGACTGGGAGCTGACTGTGGCTCAGATCATGAACTCCTTATTGCCAAACTTAGACTCAAATTGAAGATAATGATGACTACCTTCAAAAGATCCCATGCATGCACTGCAACACTCAGTGCCACACCCAACAATGCAACAGGCTGCCGCTGACCCACGCCTCCACCAGAGACTCCTGTACACTCATGGATAAGTCTGGGTTAGTCTCTTGTGGAGCCACTGCATCTTTCTCCTGGGTCCTCATGCATAGAAGGTTCTATTTGTGCCCTCCAAGAGTCTGTTTCCCTTGTCCTATGTAAGTTCTGGATGGAGGTTCATGACACTGTACAGGAGGCAGTGATCAAACCTATCCCCAAGAAAAATAAATGCAAAAAGGCAAAATGGTTGTCTGAGAAGGCCTTACAAAGAGCTATGAAAAGAAGAGCAGCAAAAGGCAAACAAGAAAAGGAAAGATATACCCATACGAATGCAGAGTTCCAAAGAATAGCAAGGAGAGATTAAAAAAAAAAAAAAAGCCTTCCTCAGTGATCAATACAAAGAAACAGATGAACACAATTGACTGGGAAAGACTAGAGATCTCTTCAAGAAAATTAGAGACACCAAGGGAACATTTCATGCAAATATGTGCACAATAAAGGACAGAAATGGTATGGACCTAACAGAAGAGAATATATTAAGAGGTGGCAAGAATACACAGAAGAACTGTACAAAAAAGATCTTCATGACCCAGATAATCACAATGGTGTGATCACTCAGCTAGAGTCAGACATCCTGGAATGCAAAGTCAAGTCAGCCTTAGAAAGCATTACTATGAACAGAGCTAGTGGAGGTAATGGAATTCCAGTTGAACTATTTCAAATCCCAAAAGATGATGCTGTGAAAGTGCTGCACTCAATATGCCAGCAAATTTGGAAAGCTCAGCAGTAGCCACAGGACTGGAAAAGGTCAGATTTCATTCCAGTCTCAAAGAAAGGCAATACCAAAGCATACTCAAACTACCACACAATTGCACTTATCTCACATGCAGGCTGAGTAGTGTTCAAAATTTTAATTTTCAAGCCAGGCTTCAATGGTACATGAACTGTAAACTTCCGATGTTCAACCTGGATTTAGAAAAGGCAGAGGAATCAGAGATCAAATTGCCAACATCCACTGGATCAGTGAAAAAGCAAGAGAGTTCCAGAAAGAGATCTACTTCTGCTTTATTAACCGTATCAAACCCTTTGTGTGAATTGCAGCAAACTGTGGAAAATTCTGAAAGAGATGGGAATACCAGACCACCTGACCTGCCTCCTGAGAAATCTGTATGCAGGTCAAGAAGCAACAGTTAGAACTGGACATGGAACAGCAGACTGGTTCCAAATTGGGAAAGGAATATGTCAAGGCTGTATATTGTCACCCTGCTTACTTAACTTATATGCAGAGTACATCATGAGAAACGCTGGGCTGGAAGAAGCACAAACTGGAATCAAGATTCCTGGCAGAAATATCAATAACCTCAGATATGCAGATGACACCACACTTATGGCAGAAAACGAAGAGGAACTAAAGAACCTCTTGATGAAAGTGAAAGAGGAGAGTGGAAAAGTTGGCTTAAAACTCAACATTCAGAAAACAAAAATCATGACATCTGGTTCTATCACTTCATGGCAAATAGATGGGGAAACAGTGGAAACAGTGCTGACTTTATTTTGGGAGGCTACAAAATCACAGCAAATGTTGACTGCAATCATGAAATTAAGACACTTGTTTCCTAGAAGTAAAGTTATGACCAACCTAGGTAGCCTATTAAAAAACAGAAACATTACTTTGCCAACAAAGGTCTGTCTTGTCAAAGCTATGGCTTTTCCAGAAGTCATGTATGGATGTCAGAGTTGGACTTTAAAGAAAGCTGAGCACCAAAGAATTGATGCTTTTGAACTGTGGTGTTAGAGAAGACTCTTAAGAGTCCCTTGGATAGCAAGGAGATCCAATCAGTCCATCCTAAAGGAAATCAGTCCTGAATATTCATTGGAAGGGCTGATGCTGAAGCTGAAACTTTGGCTACCTGATGGGAAGAACGGACTCATTTGAAAAGACCCAGATGCTTAGAGAGATTGAAGGTGGGAGGAGAAGGGGATGGCAGAGTATGAGATGGTTGGATGGTATCACTGACTCAATGGACATGAGTTAAGTAAAGTCCAGGAGCTGATAATGGAAAGGGAAGCCTGGCATGCTGCTCTCCATGATGTTGCAAAGAGTCGGACACGACTGAGTGACTGAACTGAACTGAGAAAGATGTCACACTTATTTACTAACTTTGTTTCGCTTAAGGACTTGGGCCCTAAAATCCAACTAATTTCACCTGCTATACTCACACTACAGGTGACCTTTGTGGCATAATGTGTGGTTTGGATTCACCCAAACTAGAAGACCCCTTGATTCATTTCTGTCTCCAGTTCAGAAGCACAAGTAGCTTCAATGTCAAGTCTGCTCCAAATATCTGGAAGCCAGAGGTTGGCTTCAAATAAAGCAACCTGTTGTGCTGAATAGTTCCCATTTGCCCTTCCATGTTGCCCCTGGTCTTTGCCCTAATCTCTCTGTCCTGAGAGCTGAGCTATGTTCACCACATCATTTGGTTCCCATACCCTCCAGCATGCAAGCCCCTGTGCTAGAGCAACAAAGAGGAAAGGTGCTAAAGAAATATCACCGGAGCCTTGACACCAGGGCCACCTGGCTGGTGCTAGAGGCAGTGGTAGCCACTGTCAAGGTCATCACCACAAAGGACAGAAAACCCTGACTCTTCCCTTCTTTCTTTCCTCTATTTTCATACCACTGCCTCCCACTGGCCAAACCTAACCAGAAGCCAGGCAAGTCTGGAAAATGCAGTGTATAGGGATAGTCACTTTGCGTAAGATGAAAAAAGAACAAGAAAAATTCAAGGAATTGATCTGAGAGGAAACAAGCAAATGACCAACACAGTAATACAGTGTTATTCACTTAAATGAAGGTAAAAAATGTATGCAAACAAAAGAATACACATATTGCAAAAACATATACATGCAAAAGCATGCACTTTAAGCACATTAAAATGACTGCCCGAGTAAGAAAAGGGAGCAGAATAGGAGAAGGCAATAAAGACTAAAGGGATTTGAAAACTAAGTGAAGGTTACCTTTTGGGTAATTTTTCTTAAGGAAATATTCCAGAAAAGCAATGACATGAACAAAAAAACAAGAAGAAGAATGACATAGGAAACAGAAAATAGTGGTCTAACCTGGGAGAACAATGATGAAGGATTTCAGGATGATAGCTATGCAACAAACCTAAGAAAGGATGAGTCCAGATTAGAATAGGTGAACAGAAGGTTATAGAAGGAAGGAGATCAGAAAAATTAAGATGAGCCCTCAATTGTATTGAAGGCAACATTAAGGATTTTAAAAAGCAAGTGAAGTTATCTTAAAGGAAAATAATACAAGAACAACAGAAAGTCAATCAGTTTGGTGCTAGAGGCAGTGGTAGCCACTGTCAAGGTCATCACCACAAAGGACAGAAAACCCTGACTCTTCCCTTCTTTCTTTCCTCTATTTTCATACCACTGCCTCCCACTGGCCAAACCTAACCAGAAGCCAGGCAAGTCTGGAAAATGCAGTGTATAGGGATAGTCACTTTGTGTAAGATGAAAAAAGAACAAGAAAAATTCAAGGAATTGATCTGAGAGGAAACAAGCAAATGACCAACACAGTAATACAGTGTTATTCACTTAAATGAAGGTAAAAAATGTATGCAAACAAAAGAATACACATATTGCAAAAACATATACATGCAAAAGCATGCACTTTAAGCACATTAAAATGACTGCCCGAGTAAGAAAAGGGAGCAGAATAGGAGAAGGCAATAAAGACTAAAGGGATTTGAAAACTAAGTGAAGGTTACCTTTTGGGTAATTTTTCTTAAGGAAATATTCCAGAAAAGCAATGACATGAACAAAAAAACAAGAAGAAGAATGACATAGGAAACAGAAAATAGTGGTCTAAACTGGGAGAACAATGATGAAGGATTTCAGGATGATAGCTATGCAACAAACCTAAGAAAGGATGAGTCCAGATTAGAACAGGTGAACAGAAGGTTATAGAAGGAAGGAGATCAGAAAAATTAAGATGAGCCCTCAATTGTATTGAAGGCAACATTAAGGATTTTAAAAAGCAAGTGAAGTTATCTTAAAGGAAAATAATACAAGAACAACAGAAAGTCAATCAGTTCAGTTCAGTTCAGTCGCTCAGTTATGTCCAACTCTTTGCGACCCCATGAATTGCAGCACACCAGGCCTCCCTGTCCATCACCAACTCCCGGAGTTCACTCAGACTTGCGTTCATCGAGTCAGTGATGCCCTCCAGCCATCTCATCCTCGGTTGTCCCCTTCTTCTGCTGCCCCCCAAAATCCCTCCCAGCATCAAAGTCTTTCCCAGTGAGTCAACTCTTCTCATGAGGTGGCCAAAGTACTGGAGTTTCAGCTTTAGCATCATTCCCTCCAAAGAAATCCCAGGGCTGATCGCCTTCAGAATATAGAACTCTAAGAAAACAGAAAAAGTACACATGGAAGTGAAGCTCCAAATATAAAGTAAAATGCATCATTTCAAGCAATTCACAGAATGAAAGAAAGGGGGATAGTGCTAGGAATAGTCTGTGCTGAGTGGCTCAGAGATCGTCTAACACAGAGATCCACGTGTGATCTAGCACTCTGTGGCCTCACATTGACCGATACTGACTAGTGCTGACTTGCACCACTACACACGACGTAAACCTTACACCCCTTGACCAAGTTAAACATGAAAGGGCAGTGCCCAAC
This sequence comes from Madoqua kirkii, assembly GCA_006408675.1. Lineage (NCBI taxonomy): Eukaryota > Metazoa > Chordata > Mammalia > Artiodactyla > Bovidae > Madoqua > Madoqua kirkii. The sequence goes on along the minus strand of SJYC01017466.1, from coordinate 64,464 downwards.
AAAAATAGATGAGGAAAGCTGGGCGGAACATTGGAAGAAAGTATAAGGAAAAGGTAACCATTTTTAAAATAGTAAGAAAAGTGAAAAAAGTAAAAGCTTTAGTCACTCAGTCGTGTCTGGCTCTTTGTGATCTCATGAACTGCAGCCCACCAGGCCAGAATACTAGAGTGTGTAGCCATTCCCTTTTCCAGGGGGTCTTCCCAAACCCGGAATCAAACCCGGATCTCCCAGGTTGCAGACAGATTCTTCACCATCTGAGCCACCAGGGAAATTCTGATAAGAGAAGAGATACTATCAAATCTGACTGAACAAAAGCTAGAGGTGTAAGTATGGTATTAAAAGTTATAACAGTAATTAATGAAGTAATTCAGAAGAAACAAAATAATTACAGCATTGAGAATAACCAAACACTGAGAGAATGACAAACAAAAAGCAAATTAAACAATTATCTGTTACTCTAGGTATTACATGAGAGTGGGCAAACAAAAAATAAAACCTGAACATCTTATCTGCCATATGTAGAAAACCACATGAAAGAGAAAGAAGAGAGGAGAAAGAGAAGAAAGAGCTTGCCTATGGAGAGTGGGACCTCATGTTGGGGGGAAGGAGTAGAACTGCAGACTTGTTTCTGTAATAAAATAATCAGTTATAATTCACTTGTTACCATGTGCACTTAACAAGCTTCACAAAACAAATAAGAATTTTTAAAATAATCAGTGCAACTCAGCTTTGCTCAATAAACTTTTATTGAAAGTCTACTGACAATGAAGAATAAGTTTCCTATTGCAGTAAAAGGCCCAAACTCTATCTTGCTATAAAAGGCTCTGAGTGATCTGACCAGGAAAAACCTATCCCACATGCTCTCTCTTCTCAGAGCCTCCTTCTGCAGTTTGTCAAAGAACTTGCAAGTCTCCAAAGCAAAGGTAGACACTTGCAAGTTTCCTTTCTGCTTGACTTTGCCCACACTGCCCCCAACCCTGCTTTAAATGGCATCCTGCCTCTGTCTTTTTGACCATCCTAAGATCCCAGATGGTGCTTCCTCCCTCCTGAAGCCTTCACACATCAGGATAGGATGACCCTGCTCCTCTAACCCACCCACTGTAAGAGTTATCACACAGCCTACAATGACTTACTTTCTTAGCCTTTTCTAAACATTGAGCTTTTATCCATCCTTGCATCATAGCAGCAATTATAGTGCTTGACACATAGAAGATGTTCAATAAATGCTTATTCAGTGACCCTTCCATAAATGAATAAATGAAAACAATGAAATATTTTAGATAAAGTAGCTCTATGATGATACTTACATTATATTACGTATATATTACTACTCATGAAAACTCCCTAAACTAAAATTTTGATATATATTTATTTAGTATATCCATGTTTATTTATTTAAAGCTCTCCTCTTTATGAAAGAAGGATTTGTAAGAAGTCAAACTATAAAAATAACCTTTACATCAAACACATTTTAAGTCATCTTAACATTTAATCAATTTAAGCATTTATCCATTTACTGGATGTTTTCAAATTAGTCTGAAAACATTCTTCCTTATCAAGGAAACTGCTGACTTCCAGGTTTTGACTTGTTTCAGAAGCAAATAGTCAGAACTTTTTCATAGTCTGAAATAATGAAGTTTCCTTTTTGCTAATTATTTTAGGACAAAGGTATAAAAGGGGGCCAGGACACTGGAAAGCTCCTCTGCCCTCTGCCTGGGCCAGGAAGGGCCACCTTCTTTTCTGAGCTCTGATTCTCACTCTGAGCGGCACATCTTTTTCACAGCACCGAGCGGCTGGGATGTAGGCTCCAGGAGGGGGATGGGGAACAGATGTCATTCATTGACTCTGGGTAATGAGATTTCATATTCCGTCGAAATCCTGAATAGGACAGGAGAGGCCTCATTAGTGGTTTCACGACTGAACAGGTGTAGAGGTCCCATGCGCACAGCAAGCAGAGAAAGGCCATTTCAGTTCCACGTGTGGATGTATCTAGGAAATTGGAGACAGGGAAAAAGTGCTCTACCACAACTGCCACCTCAGGAAAATTGCAGCTTTTAGAAGCCAAAACAACATTAATTCTGACCACTGGTACAGACCTCATCTAGGGGCCAGAAAAACGGCTGAAGGCAGGAAATGGGTGATATTCAGAACTAATGATACCATACGAAGGAGGTCACGTCCTTATTTCTTTAGTTCCATATGGCATGTCATAAAATTTCAGTACTCTATCGCCAACAACATAATAACCCTCTTAAGGCCACCAGTCAAAAAATGGGACTGCAGGGTAGCATGAAATCCTGTCTCCAAAACTAATGGCAGAAACCTCTTTAGAAGACGGGTTACATTGGAGGCAGTGTGTGAATAAAATGTTCCTGAGGATAGATAAGCTTGGCAAGCAATTTGGCAGCTGTCTCCTGGACAAGTGTCCTTCACTGGAGGTAACAATCAAAAACCGAGCCCACTGCCTATCTGCTAGAAGATAGCCACATCTTCCAAGATCCAGGTGACTCAGAGACTGCATCCCAACTGGGACTGCTACCTGCTACCTAAGACTTGATGGAGAGCTCAGCATGTTTAAATGGGAAATATGCTCACCTGAGGAGTCTTCTGAGGCCTTCAAAATGTGGCAGGCATTTAAGACCTCCCTACCTAAACCCCTCAGGTCTTTCTAAGTGGCCCCACATACTATGGAGTAACTTCCATATGTCAGAATTCTCTGGTTGTTCTTCTTTCGTTAGTTTCATTCATTCAGCTCCACGGTAATGTCCAGTTGTTTGGAGCAAGTTAACTGCAACTATTATGTATATTTAAAAAATCATTTTGTTACGTTCCCTGTTGGTTAAGATTTGGTCATCTTGCTCTATAAACAGACTCTGGTTTCTCCAACCTTTTAAACAAAGGGTCAAACATTTATTTTTTAAACATGTATTTATTTATTAAAAGACTCGGGCTGCACTGGGTCTTCACTGCCACACACGGCATTCTCTAGTTGCAGCAAGCTGGGGTTACTCTCTAGCTGGAGTGTTCCGGCTTCTCACTGCGGTGGCATCCCTAGCTATGGAGCACAGGCTCCAGGGCGTGCAGGCCTCAGTAGCTGCAGCCCATGGGCGCAGCAGCTGTAGCACTCAGGCTCAAGGGCACGTGGGTTTCGGTAGTTACAGCACACAGGATTGGCTGCCCCTCAGCATATGGAATCCTCCCAGAGCAGGGATCAAACCCACGTCCCCTGCATCAGCAGGTGGATTCTCAACCACTGGACCACCAGGAAAGTACCAAGTAGATGGTGGTCTTATATTTATGATGAAACCATCACATACCAGTCAAGAAGCTAGGCACTTGACAGGAGTTGCCTCAGCCATTCCCATGTTAACATTACAAAGCGCTGAGGCTTTGAAAGGTGAAGTCATGTGATCAAGGTGACAGGCCAGTATGAAGTTAAGGAGCAGTGGAAATGCCAGACTGTGTCACCAAAGCACAGGCTGTTTTCATGGCATCCGGCTGTCTCCTACAGTCACAGGGAAGAGGCTCAAAAGTGTTGAATCAAGGCCAAATATTGTCAAGTAAGGCTTCATTGGACTTGTGTTAATAAATTACTGGGAGCATTTATAATAATTATTAGCACATTGTAGCCGTTTAAGTGGTTGATGCTAAAATGGCTTAGAAAATAACTAGAAAACGATTCACTGCCTTAAAGAGACTAAGCATGGTCCCCTGTAAACTGATTTACACTCTTATGTACTACCTAAATGGCAACCCACTCCAGTATTCTTACCTGGAGAATCCCCATAGACAGAGGAGCTTGGTGGGCTAGAGTCCATAGGTCACAAAGAGACACCACTGAAGCGATTTAGCATGCATGTACTACCTTTCATCTAAAGTTTTAATAGTAAAGAAGGTAAGTTTCAAACCAACCCATGCTCACCATGATCTCAAAATTGTATTGCTGAAGTAGTAAATGTGCCTTTTATTGTGTATTACTTTCTATTTATTACTGTATCATTTCTCAGGAAATAAATTCTCTGGTCAGTGATGTCTGGAGTCTGATTTCCCAACTAAACTTGGGTTTCTGAGAGCCTGGTCTATGCACTTTCCTTTAGGATCTACTTATTCTCCCCTCACCCACTACTGACCCAGGCTACAAGGAGCCCCAAGCAAATCAGGCTCTCTCAACATACTATCAACTAAATATGAGCCCTGTTTGAAGTCTGCTGCTGTTTAGTCACTAGATCAAGTTCAACTCTTTGCTACCCCATGGACCATAGCCCACCAGGCACCCCCGTCCTTGGGATTTCCCAGGCAAGAATACTGGAGTGGGTTGCCATTTCCTTCTCCAGGGGATCTTCCTGACTCAGGAATTGAACCTGAGTCTTCTGCTTGGAAGACATATTCTTTACCACAGAGCTACCTGGGAAACCCCCTGTTTAAAGTCAGTACATTACAAAGGCAAGCAAAAAATATAACCTATTGAAACAGGGGTAACACTGGTGGGATGCTGGTAGTAGGGGAGGTTGTACATGTATGAGGACACAGGAACTCTCTGTATATGCTACTCAATGCTTTCTGGGAACATAAAATGACTCTAAAAATAAAGTTTACGTGTGTGTGTGTGTGTGTGTGTGTGTGTGTGTGTGTGTGTGTATGTATGTGTGTATATATATATACACTTTCTCACTACACTAAAATAATATACAGAGAAATCAAGGAAGTCTCCCCCACCTCACTTAAAGACAATTTCTGAGAAGAGTGTTTCCAACTTATTGCCCCTCATCCATGCAGGTGGAGCCAGAGTCTTAACTCCACTGGAGGAACCAGTTCATACATCATAGTTCAGTTCAGTTCAGTCACTCAGTCGTGTACGACTCTTTGCGACCCCATGAATCGCAGCACGCCAGGCCTCCTTGTTCCTTACCATCTCTCGGAGTTCACTCCATCGAGTCCGTGATGCCATCCAGCCATCTCGTCCTTGGTCAGCCCCTTCTCCTCCTGCCCCCAATCCCTCCCAGCATCAGAGTCTTTTCCAATGAGTCAACTCTTCGCATGAGGTGGCGAGAGTATTGGAGTTCCAGCTTCAGCATCAGTCCTTCCAAAGAAACCCAGGACTGATCTCCTCTAGAATGGACTGGTTGGATCTCCTTGCAGCCCAAGGGACTCTCAAGAGTCTTCTCCAACACCACAGTTCAAAAGCATCAATTCTTTGGTGCTCAGCTTTCTTCACAGTCCAACTCTCACATCCATACATGACCACTGGAAAAACCATAGCCTTGACCAGACGGACCTTTGTTGGCAAAATAATGTCTCAGCTTTTTAATATGCTATCTAGGATGGTCATAACTTTCCTTCCAAGGTGTAAGCATCTTTTAATTTCATGGCTGCAGTCACCATGATTTTGGAGCCCAAAAAAATAAAGTCTGTCACTGTTTCCACTGTTTCCCCATCTGTTTCCCATGAAGTGATGGGACCAGATGCCATGATCTTAGTCTTCTGAATGTTGAGATTTAAGCCAACTTTTTCACTCTCCTCTTTCACTTTCATCATAGGCTTTTTAGTTCCTCTTCACTTTCTGCCGTCATAAGATAATGGCCTATGCACTGGACTGTAGGAGGAAAAGCCGTCTCTAAGGAGGCTGACATACGCTCTGTCTTATGTGACATTCTACTTTTGAATGTACTTAAACCATCCAACAAGAGTTGTTGGTCTATGTAGAGATAAACAAGCCATTCTGTTCAAAGATCATCATGAATGGTAGGGTGAGGGAGGCAGTAAGAGTTAACAGGTTCTATAGGATGCAGAAAAACATGCACTATCTAGTATATATAAAGTATACAGTTTGTGTTTTTAAAGACGAGGTAATATATACTCACACTTGTTCATAGATGCATTAAAAAAATGTCAGGTGATTTATAAGGAAACTAGTAACCAGTTTGGTGGAGAAGGCGATGGCACCCACACCAGTACTCTTGCCTGGAAAATCCCATGGATTGAGGAGCCTGGTGGGCTGCAGTCCATGGGGTTGCTAGAAGTCAGACACGACTGAGCGACTTCACTTTGACTTTTCACTTTCATGCATTGGAGAAGGAAATGGCAACCCACTCCAGTATTCTTGCCTAGAGAATCCCAGGGATGGGGGAGCCTGGTGGGCTGCCTTCTATGGGGTCGCACAGAGTCGGACACGACTGAAGAGACTTAGCAGCAGTAGCAGCAACCAGTTTGGAGGGGTTGGGAGCGGCAAACAGGTGGAGATGTAAAGATCTTTACATCTAAGTTTTGAGTCAGCAAATGAGGTACTAACCATTTAAAAGTTTTATATATTCAACACATAAAATACCTCAAAGTCTGGATGTGATCTATATGGAGTCTTATCCTCACTTAAAAATTGCCATGATATTAGACATCGATTAACTTCTCCAAGTCACTTCATCTCTAAAATGAGGATAATATATATCTTACATAAAGTTACCTTGAAGATTCAATTGTATAATCTTTATAACATACTTAGCACATAGTAAGTACTCAATAAATGTTATCACTGTTATTGATACAGTGTTAACATTAAAGAAACTTACTGCATATCACAGAGTTCAGGAAAACTGTTGCATGAGAAGACTTCCTTTTATACTCAGTTACTGATATATCAGGCATCTTAGGTGGCTCAGTAGTAAAGAATCTGCCTGCCAATGCAGGAGATGCAGGTCCAGTCCCTGGGCTGGGAAGATCTCCTGGAAAAGGAAATGGCAATCCACTCCAGTATTCTTGCCTGGGAAATCCCATGGACAGAGGAGCCTGGCAGGATACAGTTCATGAGATCACAAAAGAGTTGGACGTGACTTAGCAACTAACCGGTAATTAAGAACAATTGATATATCTCCCAAGCAATATTTCACTACTAAGTCAAAAACTATTTATTCTCTCTGAAACCTCACCAGTGGGATAGATACATCCCTCAGAAAAGTCAAAGTATTATTCATTCTAGTAAAAACACTCATAACACTAATTTCTTAATAATCTGTTGAATATTTAAGATCTCATCTTCTGTTCAGTTCATTCATTGAGTGGTGTCCAACTCTTTGCAACCCCATGGACTGCAGTATGCCAGGCTTCCCTGTCCATCACCAACACCCAGAGCTTGCTCAAACTCATGTCCATCGAGTCCTTGATGCCATCCAACCATCTCATCATCTATCTGTTGTCCCCATCTCTTCTGCCTTTAATCTTTTCCAACATTAAGGTTTTTGCCAGTGAGACAGTTTTTTGCATTAAGTGGCCAAAGTATTGGAATTTCAGCTTCAGCATTAGTCCTATATCCATGAAAAATATATATTTCATTTTTATTTTCTTTTGATAAAATTTAGGTAAATAATGGCAAAGGGAACTAAACAAAGTGTGTGGTTTTTGAAAGGTGGGGGAAATGTCAGATTTTACCGAGAGAATTGAAGCAATAGAAAATCTCTCTCTGAATTATAGGGGCCTTCATCTAAAATAAAATGTTCGCTCATAAAAACAGCGAACTAACCAACCAATCAACAATAAAAAAAATTATGGAAGAGAATAAGCAAAACTGGCTAAATCTATGAAATTCCATGTGCAAATTAAACATAACTCATAAGCTGAAGTGCTTAAAATACTATTCAGTAGTTAGGTTTCTTCATTATTTTTGTAAGGCTTCCATATAGCATTCCTCATTTATTTAAGAACATCAAGGCTATATATTGTCACCCTGCTTACATAACTTATATGCAGAGTACATCATTTTCCCCTCAACACATTCAGAATAAATGGCATCAACTCTAATCTACAATCTGACATGCAGTAGCAAATAAAAGAAAAGAAATAGGTGACCTGATTTCAAATAACAGCAGATGAACAGCAGGATTAGATTTTTCTCATGAGAGTATATTCTAGAAAACCCTTGAGGAGTGATCTAGTTATCTCACCTAATTCAGCAGGCCACCAAAAATAAAACAAGTCATATACATACAAATAAGTGAATGAATTAAACCATTTTATGAGTCAGAAGAATGGTGGTTATATTCAGGTTTTATTTTACTAAATATCACAAGTAAATTTTCAATCCATGACAACAATAAATATGTAGCCATTGTTTTACTACCACCATCAGAGCTACAAGAGGTCAGTCCAAGAGACCATTAGGAAGATTCTAACTGGCTCTCAGTTCCCTGAAGGCACATTTTAGGAATCTTAGACTGGATTTTCTGATCGTTTTCCAATTAGTTTATAAATTAGTCTTATTATGTGATGGCAATTTTTTCTAACCATCCAATTGGCACCCTAATAATCTTTTTTGGACCAATCAAATTTGGTAATTTGTTTAATATAAAATGATTTAATTTCAGAGATAATGATCAAATTAAACAGAATCCTAATTAACCAGTAATCAAATTGTACAATAGGCAATGTTGAAATTACAATATGAAACAATAGTAACACTTGGTACTCATAACCCCTCCTGAAGGATTTAGCAAGCCTTGTTGGGATTATTAAAATTCTTCAGGGAAGGGTCTTAAAGATTTTAGGACTTACTGAAAAGAAATTGAGCTCCAGTCTGGATAAAGTTTGTGGCAAATGAGGCCAAAACTGAATATCATTTGCTTAAGTAAAGGTAGGAATTTTATAGAGGGGAAAAAAGTATGAAGCCAAGAAATAAGACTGTCCATTCCTCCCTGTCTTAGTCTCACCTCTATACTTACCTAAAACTCTTGAAAAGTAAAACACTTCAGTCACAATCGGAAGTTGAAATAATTTGAGGTCATGCCTCATTTTCTCTGTGAATCCAGTTCGATTCAGGTCAACAAAATGCATTGAATAACACGTAATTGTAAATTACTGAAAACATACTGTAAATAAACAAGTAAGTAAGTGACCTCTGGGCATCGATTCATTCAAAAATTGGCCCAGAGCCCACATCCCAGTCCCATCTCTCCCACAGTCCCCTCCAAGGCCCTATTTCATTAAGACTTTGCTGTGACACAGCTACCATCACCTGTAACTCACTGTTCAGATTTATGCTATCTCTAGGCTTAAAATGAAGGTTAAGCTTTTTTTTTAAACGTTGATGGAAATTTATGACAAAATATCTAGTTTCTCAGCACAGGAAAAATGTTGTAATTCACTGAAATCTGTACAAATCAAATAAAGCCATCACAAATGACCCTGACCCTCCTCAGATGCTGCCACATTAGCTGTAACTGGCACATAATTTTTTATCAATCTAATCTCACAGCTAATCTTTCACCAAGAGTGTAACCAATGAAAATCAGTCTGTGTTCTTACAATAATGGTCAGAACTAGACCTCACTCTGGAGGCAGTCTGGGCACTCTATATACAGTATGAAGACATCTGACATCCCACCCTGAAGAACTCAGCACTACCACATCTCCAATTTTCACTCTCTGGGATTAAGGGAGAGCTTTCTCTACAGCATTCTGAGGGAACTTTTTTAAGAAGGTTGCAGCACCCTGCCAAAGTCTGCTCAAATGTGATCTCACTTATGAGACCACTTTAGCTGTAACTGGCACATAATTTTTTATCAATCTAATCTCACAGCTAATCTTTCACCAAGAGTGTAACCAATGAAAATCAGTCTGTGTTCTTACAATAATGGTCAGAACTAGACCTCACTCTGGAGGCAGTCTGGGCACTCTATATACAGTATGAAGACATCTGACATCCCACCCTGAAGAACTCAGCACTACCACATCTCCAATTTTCACTCTCTGGGATTAAGGGAGAGCTTTCTCTACAGCATTCTGAGGGAACTTTTTTAAGAAGGTTGCAGCACCCTGCCAAAGTCTGCTCAAATGTGATCTCACTTATGAGACCACAAATGGCAACCCACTCCAGTGTTCTTGCCTGGAGAATCCCAAAGATGGGGGAGCCTGGTGGGCTGCCGTCTATGGGGTCGCACAGAGTCGGACACGACTGAAGCGACTCAGCAGCAGCAGCAGGAGACCACAATGTAGGTGACAGCCATCCTCCTCAGTGGCAGTTCAATCTCTGTCATCAAGAAAAAGAAAGAAAAAACCCTACACATCTCTTCTTCCAAAAAATAAATAATACACCAAATGATCCTTTAACCTTATGCTTATGGATGAAAATACAGGAAAAAAAAGAAAAAAAGAAAAGCTCAAACACAGAAACCCACAGTTGTAAACCTCCTTGCAGCTTTCATCTGTGCAAAATGACAAATGGCAAAGAACTCAGAAACACAGAAACGAGTGGCACTTCACAAGAGCATATTGATTTTCAATAAAGCCATTTACACCTTTTTGCTTGGAGTACAAGTAGCATGCTGCTTTCCCAAAGCCTCTGCCACTGAATTAAAAAGTGTGGACAATGTCCTCACTCACTACGGAGCTGTCTTTGGAAAGACTCTTAATGAAGAGAATGTTCCAACCTTGATCAGAGTGGGAAAAGGAAAGAAAAAATGAGCAAAATGACATTTTACATTTTTCCCTGACCAGCTTAATTACTTGGAAAAGAAAAAAAAAGAAAAAACATAGTCCTCCAGAACAAAGGGCATTTGGTTGAAATATAGCGCAGCTCATATTGGCTTTGCACCAGTGAGCCTTCCAACAGACAGAACACAGGAAATTAAGATGAGACTGCCTTGGGAAAGTATTTTACATCCTAGGTGAATGGCTTTTTTTTTTGCAGTCCTCCACAGTAACACCTCAGTGTCCACTGAAAAATTAGAGTTTTTTTTTTATGAGGAAATTAAACTGAAGACAGAGCTAATATCATTTGCTCTGTTGCTGGCCTTCCTTCTTTCTTACTATGGTTTTAATGCCACAAGTCATTGATCTTCCAATATAAAAACATAATAATGACTGGGAAGGAGAAAAATATGACTATTCAAAGACAGAAAGAAGAAACTTTCTATGAGATGATATTGATTTGATGGTGGTTGACCACAGAATCCATTATGTCCTTCTCTTGGGGTGAGTCAGTACTTTAGTTGGAGGAACTGACACCAAGTTGAGCCAGGTGTCATTATAAGTCAATCATGGCAAAGCCATCCCTCTTGACAGTGATTGGTTAAGAAAACAAGACCAGTCCATCAACTGAGAAAAGAATACATAAAATGTGACATATCCACACTCTGGAATATTACTCAGCAATGAAAGTATGAAGTACTGATACATGCTGCAACATAGAGGAAGCTTGAAAACATGCTAGTGAAGAAGCCAGAAGCCAGTGCCAAAGAACCATGTATCATTTGAGTCGATTCCACTTCATTCCATTATGTGAACTGTCTAGAACAGGCAAATCTAGAAAGTAGATCAGTGGCTTCCTAGGGCTGAGGGTAACACAGGACTTGGGGGATACTAAGAGATAAAGGGTATGGAGTTTTTTGGCAAGTAATGAAAATGTTCCAAAAGTGACGGTGGTAATGGATACACAAGTGTTAACTGTATGGTACATGAATTTTATTTCAATAAAACTTTCTTATGAGTCTTTCCTGGTGGCTCAGATGGTAAAGCGTCTGCCTGCAATGCAGGAGGCCTGGGTTTGATCCCTGGGTTGGGAAGATCTCCTGGAGAAGGAAACGGCAACCCACTCCAGTATTCTTGCCTGGAAAATCCCACGGACGGAGGAGCCTGGTAGGCTACAGTCCATGGGGTCGCAAAGAGCCGGACACGACTGAGTGACTTTCTTATAAAGCTTTCTTATAAAGGTCAAAGCCAACAGTCCCATGAAATCGCCCTGGCTACTTTCATTCATTTATCCAATAAATTAATACATATTAGAGGACTTCTAAGTCAAGTACTGGTCTAGACACAAAGCAGAAAAAATCTCTGCACCAAAATCATGAACAATAAGCAAACAAACAAAGGAAAAGCTGAGTAAAATGCATGGTTAATGAGATGATGGTAGATGAACTAGAAACAAAGTTGGGGTTGGGATTTTAGATGAAATGCTCAGGAAGGCCTTACTAAAAAGATGCATTTGAATAAAGGCTAGAGGGAATTATTAGTTCAGATATGCACAAGTGACCCTCCGTTGGTCCAATCTGATGAAAAGGAAAAGGCCTTTTGTTAAATCACTAGTCACTAAATAATGCTCAAAAATGTTCTGTGGGCCAAATAAAATATGTCCATGACTGAACTGCCTAAGGAGACTCTTTTACCTCCTCTTATAAGAGTTCAGTTCAACACCTAAAGGCATGTTATACCTTTGGAAAACATTTAAAATAATAAAAATTACCCTTTTCAAAGGTGAAAGGTAAAGATGCAGAGCTATACCAATGAAAATATTGTCAGAATAACTCAGAAGAGTGAAAATCTTGGCAGAAGTTGTAAAGGAAAAAATCATAATTCCATTTTCCTTTATTAAAGATATAATTTCAACAGAAGATGAGGGGGCAGAACAGCAGAGACAAAAAAAGGACCAGGTGCCGTCACTGAGACAGGTGCCCCAGCAGGGGTGAGGAGAGTGATGCTTTGCAATGGCTAAGCTCTTCCTTAGACAGGAAGAGCCCAGCAGACGGTGATGGGCTGTTACTCATGCTCATCAGCCCCCGGGGAGTACGCTGTCCTCCATATCCTCTCCCCTGCTGGTCAGCATTTAGGCTGAGAACCTCCTGGCCGGCACAGTAAAGGCAGAATCGCTCCTCAGGAGCTGCATGCAGTTTAAATGTTTTACCGTGCTATGAATGTCAGCATTCTTTTTTGCCATCTCAGTGAAATATTTTGAAGTTGTTTAAGCACAACAGAAGAATGACACAGGAAAATGGGGTGCAAGATGGGAAATATCTGATGGTAGATGTAACTCACACAATGTACCCTTGCCCTATACTATTTGATGATCTCTAAACCAATCCTTAAATAGTCACAGCTCATTAAAGCTACTAATCACTTAAGAGTCTGGCCCTTCGGGGACTCTTTCTTAGTTTGCTTTTTAGAGGAGTCACATAAGGCTCAAATTGTAGCCACAGGGGCACAGGGACCCTAAACCTAGAGGCCAAAGTTGTTAACCAGGACCATAATTTTTACATTTCACATTAGCAACTATTTCTGTGAATCCTCCTGTTCTTTTCCCCTGCCAAATCTAGGAAAACACTCCAAGAAAAAGAACTAGGAAGAGGGTAAGGAGAAGAGAATATGACAACACAAAAATACTGTATGACCTGTGCCATAAACAATTAGCAATGTTGTGAAGAATAGAAAGCTAAGATGCATGAAACTCTTAAATAAAAATAAATAATAAATAAATAAGTGCCTCGAGCTTATTAGAATATCATTTTCCCATTTTCTCTTCTTCCCTTTATCTCATGTATCAAAAATACACAGACTCTTTCATAAGCCAAATTCCAGTCATCTCAGTCTTCAAGCTAGGTGTCAATGATTCAGGATTACTAGTGCCCCAACTCCTATAAAAAATAAATGTAAATGCTCACTGAAGGAGGATAGTATCAGCTCAGGCCTTAATTGTTTATATTTGTTCTGAACAATGTCCAACACTCAGTCAAAAAGCACTGAGAAACATAAGGAGACCAGACAAAATTTAAAAAAAAAACAAGAATGGTAGTCAAGAGAGAGATACACAGGGCTATCTGATATGGACTATCAGGCAAAAACTTAAGTTATGATAGTATGTTCCAGGAAAGTTTGAGAATTTCAGCAGAGAGCTGGGGCCTATAAAAGAATAAAATAAAATGAAAATTCTATACCTGAAAAATACAATAACCAGTAACTCCATATTTGAGCTAAAATGGTCAAAAAGAACAGTGACCAGGTACATGGATCAGAAGAAAATAATCAGAGTGAAACAGAAGATAGGATGGAAAATAGGACAAAACAAAAATAACTGCCAACCTAGAATTCTAGGCTTACTGAAATAAAGGTATTTTCAGATGAATGAAAAATAGGGAAAAAATCAATGGTATAACTGGAAATATGAGTGGAAATGTTAAAGAAAATTTTCCACAATGAAGGGAAATGAACCCTAATGGTGGGAAGAGACGTATGAATTAATGAAAAGCAATGAAAATGGTAAAGAAGTGGGTAAATCTAAATGTGGAAACTAATCACATAATAATAATGTTTATGAGGTTTGATGTATATAAAATTAAAATATATAGCATTAATGGCATATAAATTGAGTTTATGAAATTATTGTTCTAAAGCAATACTTCACAATTTTAATACATATATGAAACACTCAAGGATCTTATTAAAATGCAGATTTTGGAAATAAGATGGCCGGATAGTCAGCATTTATAAAAAACCCTTAGGGGGTGCCAATGATGCTGGTCCTTGGGTCACACACTCAATAGCAAGATTCCAAGAACCCTGTGCTTTGAGGGGAAAAGCAAAAGTTCCAAGTAATAGAATAAGCCAGTGACGTTGCAATCTCTAGCGTAGCCATAAAAGAATAAGAAAGTAAGAGTGTATTAATATAACTATTAAGTGAGTAGAGGGGAAAATAGAGTATTAAAAATAATAAGTATAAAAGAAGAAAGGAGAAAAAAATGTAGATCAGAAAGACAAAAGTTTATTTTCATTACTGATTTAAATTTGATATATTGGAAATTATAGCATACATTAAGGGATTAATCTTCCAATTAAAGCACAAAAGTGGTCAGGCTAAATTATTTTAAAGTATATGCTGTTTACAAGAGACATGTAAAACACTGAATATAATCAACCAGATAAACATAATAAGTCGAATGTACCACGTTTTCTGAATAAAGCTCAATATTTTAAAATCAACTTTACTTGCATGTATTAGTCACAGTTTGAAAATGGCATAATTAAAATTCCATCAAAATATAACCAATATGAATAACAAAAGATCTGTAAAACTACTACACAGAAAATTATAAAACATTACTTAGAAAAAGTAAAGAAAATCTAAAAACTGAAACCACTTACCACATTTATGAGTTAGAAAGCCCAACACTGAAAATAATTCTCCTGAAACTTATATATGGGTTTAATGCAAATTCTGTCAATTTCCCGAGTTATATTTTGTGGAAGTTGACCAGAGAATTCCAACTTTTATGTGGAAAAGCAATGGACAAAGACTCACAGAGTAGAAAAAGAAGAAAAAAAGTATGAGTATCTGCTTTCCCAGATACCAAGGCTTATTCTTAAGGCTACACTAAGACAGTATGGTATTTAGTGCAAAAATAGAAAAGCAAACCTAAGAAACACCAAAGAGTCCAGAAACACAACCAAACATACAGGGTCACCTAATTTACAATCAAGTTTGTCACTATCTCTTACTTGAGCTTGTGATATTCTTTCAGTAGGAAAGAATATTCTTGCCAATAAATGAAACTGACTGAGTCAAGTAGATATTCACTTTAAAAACTACTTTATACCATGTGTGTGCTCAGTCACTCAGTCGTGTCCAACTCTTTGCAACCCCATGGACTGTAGCCTACCAGGCTCTTCTGTCCATAGAATTATCCAGACAACAATAGTGGAGTGGGCTGCCATTTTCTGCTCCAAGGAATCTTCCAAACCCAGGGGTCAAGCCCACATCTCTTGCCTCTCCTGCATTGGTATTGGATTCTTTACCACTGCACCACCTGT
This sequence comes from Madoqua kirkii, assembly GCA_006408675.1. NCBI lineage: Eukaryota > Metazoa > Chordata > Mammalia > Artiodactyla > Bovidae > Madoqua > Madoqua kirkii. The sequence goes on along the minus strand of SJYC01017466.1, from coordinate 48,906 downwards.
GAAACCCACTTTATAACAGACACACAAAAAATTTCTAAATTTTTCATAGATCTATGGGTGAAATGGAAAAATATCAAACCTTTCCTTCCTAGAAGGAAAAACTAAAGACTATCACCATGAGCTTCAGGTTAGGTAAATATTCCTTAAGCAGGATACTAAAAGGCTTTAACCATTAAAAAAAAAAAAAGTTAATAAATTTGACTACATTAAAATTAAGAACATTATTTACCAAAGTTCAGTTCAGTTCAGTCACTCAGTCATGTCTGACTTTTTGTGACTCCATGAATCGCAGCACGCCAGGCCTCCCTGTCCATCACCAACTCCCGGAGTTCACTCAGACTCACGTCCATCACAACAGTGATGCCATCCAGCCATCTCATCCTCTATCATCCCCTTCTCCTCCTGCCCCCAATCCCTCCCAGCATTGAAGTCTTTTCCAACGAGTCAACTCTTCCATGAGGTGGCCAAAGTACTGGAGCTTCAGCTTTAGCATCAGTGCCTCCAAAGAAATCCCAGGGCTGGTCTCCTTCAGAATGGACTGGTTGGGTCTCCTTGCAGTCCAAGGGACTCTCAAGTACACCACCACAAAAGTGAACAGGCAAGTAACCAAGTAACAAATAAGAAAAGATTTCTGTAACACATGTAGCCAATAAAAGGTTCATATCCTCAGTAATTATGGAGACCATACAAATCATTATTTTTAAAAAGATAGCTCAAAGAAATAAACCTCTATGTTTTCTTCTAGGAGTTCTGTTTCAGGTCTTTCACTCAAGACTTTACTCCATTTTGAATTGGTTTTTGTGTACAGTGTAAGAATGTGGCCCAGTTTTATTCTTTTCCAAGTACCTGTCCACTTTCCCCAACATCATTCACTGAAGAGACTATACTATTCTTCCCTCATTGTACATTATTGGCTCCTTGATCTTAAATTAATTGGCCATATATATGTGGGGTTTTTCCTGGTTCTCTATTCTGTTTGCTTCATCTATGTGTCTATCTGCTTTTATATCAGTACTATACTCTTCTGCGGAGAAGGTAGTGGCACCCCACTCCAGTACTCTTGCCTGAAAAATCCCATGGACAGAGGAGCCTGGTAGGCTGCAGTCCATGGGGTCGCACAGAGTTGGACACGCCTGAAGCGACTTAGCAGTGGCAGCATACTCTTCTGATTATCGCAACTTTGTACTGCAGTTTGAAATCAAGAATTGTGATGCCTCCAGCTTTGTTGTTCTTTCTCAGATTGATTTAGCTATCCAGGGTATTCTGTGGTTGTACACAGATTTTAGGATAGCTTGTTCTGTTTCTGTGAAAAAATGTTGGCATTTTCATAGGGGTTGCATTGAATCTTCAGATTGCTTTGAATAATATCGACATTTTGACATATTAATTCTTCCTATCCATAAGCATGAAAAATCTTTCCATTTGTTTCTGCCCTCTTCAATTTCTTTCATCAATGTTTTATAGTATAGTGTACAGGCCTTTGGCATCTCACTCTAGTACTCTTGCCTGGAAAATCCCATGGGCAGAGGAGCCTGGTAGGCTGCAGTCCATGGAGTCGTGAAGAGTCGGACACAACTGAGCGACTTCACTTTCACTTTTCACTTTCTTGCATTGGAGAAGGAAATGGTGACCCACTCCAGTATTCTTGTCTGGAGAATCCCAGGGATGGGGGAGCCTGGTGGGGTTGCCGTCTATGGGGTCGCACAGAGTCGGACACGACTGAAGCGACTTAGCAGCAGCAGCAGCAGTACAGGCCTTTCACCTCCTTCATTAAGTTTAATCATAGGTATTTAATCTTGTAATTCCACTGTATATGGAATTGTTTTCTTAGTTTCTCTTTCTGATAGTTTGTTGCCAGTGTATAGAAATGCAACTGATTTTTGTATATTGATTTTACATTATGAAACTTTACTGAATTCATTTATTAGTTTAAAAAGTATTTTGGTAGAATCTTTGGACTGCAAAGACTTCCAACCAGTCCATCCTAAAGGAGATCAGCCCTGGGTGTTCATTGGAAGGACTGATGTTGAAGTTGAAACTCCAATACTTTGGCCACCTGATGCAAAGAGCTGACTCATTGGAAAAGACCCTGATGCTGGGAAAGATTGAGGGCAGGAGGAGAAGGGGACAGCAGAGGATGAGATGGTTGGATGGCATCACCGACTCGATGGACATGGGTTTGGGTGGACTCCAGGAGTTAGTGATGGACAGGGAGGCCTGGCGTGCTGCGATTCATGGGGTCGCAAAGAGTCGGACATGACTGAGTGACTGAACTGAACTTGAGATGGTTGGATGGCATCACCGACTCGATGGACATGGGTTTGGGTGGACTCCAGGAGTTAGTGATGGACAGGGAGGCCTGGCGTGCTGCGATTCATGGGGTCGCAAAGAGTCGGACATGACTGAGTGACTGAACTGAACTTAGGGTTTTCTATATCATGTCATCTGCAAATAGAAACAGTTTTACTACTTTAAACTTGAATAACTTCTATTTCTTTTTCTTATATAACTGCTTTGGCTGGGACTTCCTATACAATGTTGAATAAAAGTGGTAAGAATGGGCATCTTTGTCTTATTGTCTTAAAGGAAAAGCTTTCAGTTTTGCAGTGTTGAGTATGATATTAACTGTGTGTTTGCCATATATGGCCTTTATTATGTTGATGTACGTTCCCTCTATACTTAGTTTGTTGAGAGTTTTTAACCATAAAATGATGTTGAATTTTGTCCATTGCTTTTTATGCATCTAGTGAGATGATCATATGACTTTTATACTTCATTTAATTAATGTAGTATATCACAATGTTTATCTTGAGGAGTTGAACAATCTTTGTAGCCTTGGAATAAATCCCTTTTGATCATAGTGTAAAAGTCTTTAATGTGTTGTTGAATTCAGTTTGATAATAAGGATTTTTGTACCTGAATTCATCAGAAAGATTAGTCTACAGTTTTCTTGCAGTGTTTTTGTCTTGTTTTGCTATAAGGGTAATGTTGGCCTCAAAAAATCAGTTTGGGAGTATTCCCTCTTCCTATACTTTTCAAAACAGTTTGAGAAGTGTTTATATTAACTCTTCAAATATCTGGTATAATTCACCAGTGAAGCCATCTGTTCCTAGAATTTAATTTGCTGGGTTGTTTTTAACTTTTTGCTGACTCAGTTGCCTACTAGTTCTTCATGATTCAGTCTTGGTAGATTATATGTTTCTAAGAATTGTTTCTTCTAAGTTGTCCAATTTGTGTATGATTGTTCCTAGTAGTTTCTTATAGTCCTTTGTATTTCTGTGATATTCATGTCTGATCTATTTCATCAGTTGTTTCTAAAAGTTGCTAGTTATACTATAAAACACAATTTCCATATAGTTGCCCCTTCTAGGAACCATTTGTAGCAATCTTGGTAATTTATCCGAGAGTACAAGCCTGTCTCCAAGATTATTTCATGTGAAAATCCCTGAACAAGAGAGGTGAATGACTCCACAATGACAGAGGACTTTTCAGGAATACCCTAAATTACATATATAGCTACATGAACAGAAATGTTACGTGAGATTCAGTGAGGTAATATATGCAAATATGCTTTGAAAAGTTTAGCCCACTGCATTAAAAATATGAATTTGTTAATTAAATAACCTAGAAATTTACTGATAGAAGTAAAACAAGAAGCGAGATACTATTTCTCAAATAATATTCAGCTTACAGTTGGCAAATCAATGTGCCATAGCACAGCATGATTTCAGAACAATTAAATATAAGGTGTTCTGCTTAATACAACTGAAAGGTTCATACTGCTCATGCTTGTTTGCCCTAGGCCCCAGAGACAACCATCTCCCTGCTAATGACTATCAGTGACTCAGAGGAGAAAAAAAGGAAATAGGAGCTTCCTGGCTGTGCTCAAACACATCTGAGACTGTCCCAAGAACAAGCAATCAAGATCAACAACTCCACACAAATGTTAAAGAACCACCCTGCCTCCTTAGGTCACTAGTTTATATCTCTTTCCTCTAAGTCTATCGTTAATAAATCTGTTGCTTTCTTTTATTTACAGAATAGTCCATCTGTAATACAGCATCTTTGGCACACACAGATTTGGCGACTAAAGGAAACTGTAAGTTACACACACATCTAATACATATGAATACATTTAATTGAAATAAATCAAAAATAGGTCACTTTCACAAAAAGCAATCTACTATCTCCACAACCCATGGCATTTGTCATATGCTTGCTGCATTGATTTAAAAATAATGGCACTCATAACAATGAAGCAGTATCCACATGTAGATTACCGTGGAAGTTAGGTACTGGGCTTTAGTTTTTATCTATCTTGAGATAAATAGGGTAATCATTCAATGCTTCAATTTACCCCACTGTGAAAGAAGTTATTTTATGCTCTATACTCCTCACAGCAAAGATCATTGTTGACCAAAACTTGTAACTATGGAGGAAAATAATACATTTATTCAAAAGGATATCGACCCATCTATAGCATAAGCAGCTGTGAATGTTAACAGAATCAGGCTGTGGGAGTAACACGTGACATCCACTTCCCCCACTGATTGCCAACGTCAGTTCTCTAAAACCAGTTAACCGGGTAGACAGATGCCCCTTTCTTCTCTTAAATTCCTAGAGCTATCAGCCAGAACCAAGAAGACTGTAACCAAAAAAACAACAGGAAATGACTCTCTGTTAAATATCTGAGAGAAGCTACATTTTCCTCAACCAAAAGAAGTAAGTCAATAATATCCAAACACTTTGTTACAAATATATACTAACTCACACTAAAATAAATTAAAGTAGAAAAGCATCAAACAAACAAGTGTTTTCCATTTTTACTGAAAATAAACTTAGATTTACTCCCTTACTCTTCTAAGACTCTTACCGCTTACTCTTCATCTTCTGTCAAAATGGAAATAGTTGTCAAAAGAGAAAATTTTATTGCAAAAGTTCCATTCCAAAACATCCTTTTTGTTCTCAAGGCTGATTTTCTAGGGTGGTTTGTTCCAGTGTCCAAGACACACCAAGGGAAGAACACCAAACAGTATTTGGTGACTTAGCTGAATTTTTTCCCTCTACTGCAAGCAGTGATGAGTCAGGCTAGGACTGGCAAAAAGAGAGGAAACAGTCTTTGCTAAATGGAAATCTATACAATGACACTAGCAAAAGTACCAGCATTAAACAGTTATAAATGCTCTTTCTAGATCTGAGAGAAGAGTCAACTAGTGAGTTCATAAGTGCTAGTAACACTACTTATTGAACATTTAACTCTGTGCTGTTTCCATATACTATCTCACTTAGCACCTAAATAGGTACTAATATTATTATTATTCTCATTTTGCCAAGGAGAAAACTGTGCAGTTGAACCTTGAACAACAAAGATTTTGACTGGGTACAAATAGTGGCAGAAACTTTTAATAGGAAAAACTGCAGGACTCTACGGTTGGCTGTTGGTTTGGATGCAAGGCTGTGGAGGAACTACAGACACAGAGGACCAACGATAAATGATACTAGAATTAACCCTCGCATTGTTTTAAGGGTTAACTGTATTAGTTATCTGCCACAACAAATTATCCCCAACTTAAACAGCAACTTAAAAACAGCAAACGTATTATTTTACACAGTACTAAGTTCAGAAAACCAGGAGCAGCTTAGCTAGGTAGTTCTGACCTGGGGTCTGGTGAGGTTGCAGCAGGATGTTGACCGGGGCTGCAATCATGTGAAGATACAACTGTGGTTGGAGGATCTGCTGTCAAGCTTGCTCACACGGCTCCTGGCAGGATATCTCAAGTCTCCCTGCAGGCTTTTCTGGCTTCCCCCAGAATAAGTAATCTAAAAGTGTGAGAGCCACCGAGATGGAAGTCTCAGTGTTTTATAACCTAACCCCAGAAGTACACACCATTATTTCTCCATATTTTATTGATCACACAAGCCAACTGGTGAATATGAGAGGGGATTACACCAGAGTGTCAGTACCAGAAGGTGGGTATCATTGGGAACATTCTTGGAAGCTGGTTGCCACAGACACTGATGCACAAATAGTCAAGTTAGTACTGGAGAAATGAAGATGTACACCCAGATTGTTATTATTTGGAGCCCTCGTCCTTTAGAATGATTAAGCTATTGTGGAGCCACTATGGAGAAAAACATGTAGACTTAGTAGACCACCACTCATTTGAAAAGCCATCCCATAACAGCTTTAACCAGAAAGGTCATACTCCATATGACTCCAGTATGGCTGGAACTCTCATCAGGACACTGGTGTACTTTATTGCAGGACACTCTGCCTGTTTACTTATTCTTCTTCCTACTACCATGGTCAAGGAGTTCGGCCCAGATCCAAGTCTTTGCCCAAAAACAAAGATGTGGGAATGGAGCATAGAATAAAACTCAGGTTGAACTCACTTTGCAGATTTAAACAGGAAAACTGAATATTGTGTTAAGGGTTCTTACAATCCCTCTCATTAAAAACAAACTTACATGCTCACTTCAGCTAAACACAAAGGGGAAGAAATAAGTTTTCAGCAACTTTTTAAAAGATAGTGGCCATATTTCTTTAATATTCATTTCCTGGATTAGACACTAAGGAATTTATGCTATTATTTGATTTTATTTATTCTATGCATCGGCGGATTCTGGACTAGATCATGTTAAGTATAATGCTTTGAAAGGACCCTTCAGAGAAAGAACTAAATGAGTTTTCCCATTTATTCTTAATATTTCCCCTACTGAATGTAGACAGCAATAGGAAAATTCAAAGCTATTATTTTTAATGTCAAATGCCTTACTACTCCAATAAAAAAGGGAAAGATATTAAACTTTTTATACAACAAGAACCAGATAGCACATATCTTCAAGAAACACATCTTAATCAAATCGAACATAGGAAATTAAAAAGAGGATGGATGAGTGAAGTATCCATCCTCATTTAATTAAAAAAGAAAAAAGCACTGGCAGTTCTTATGAACGAGACAGCATGTATTTTTCCCCTTTGTTCCTTTCAGAAGAAAAGTGTAGATTAATTTTGGTTCAGAAGGTTCTGAAAAAAAAACACATAAGAAACTGCTATACTCACAGTCTTTCGATAAAAAGGAAATATCCCTTTTAGGGAGGAAAGCCCATCTTACATTGGGAAGAAACACCAATAAGGAGATGGAGATGTAACTTAAAACCCACCTCTGTAGCCTGGTCCAAAAGGACAAAATGCCTTCCTGATGACCTGACGGAGAGACTATAAACTTCAGCTGAGATGGCTTATTCAAAGCTGCTGAGAAACAAAAGGCTCTACCAGGGTAGAATATGGGAAATGTAGTAGTGTGTTCGATTTATCTACATAAAATACTTCAAAACCAGTCTAAAAACGAAGTCAGCCAATCCAGCATACCCCAAGGAAAATTCATGGTGGCAAATGTTTAGGGAGTGTGTGCTATCAGCCAGGCGTTGTGCACTTGCATATTTGATCTTCAAACCTGAACGTTATATGTAGTCCCAGCAACACGTTCCAAAACATCAAGCAATTTCCCCAAGATCACACAGCTCTATAAATCCAGCATCTCAGTCTGAATGCAAGTATTTCTGGTTCCCAGGCATGGTGTTACCTGTTCCACGCTGCCTATGTGAGTCTACAGGCATTTTGTTCTCCAGAGTTAAGAATTACTCTGCTCATCTTCAGAGCATGGAACACAGAACGAGCCTCACTGCACTAACATATACAAACACACGTACCACACCCTCACACATGTGTAGAGATGTGACACTATACTCTTCAAGTCAGAAATACTCCCCAACACAACGTGTAGTTTAACCACCACACAGCTAAGCCGGGTTTGAAAATATATGGAGACATACATTCTTTTCTCACATCACACTTAAGCATCAAAAGAGAAGAATTCAAACCAAAATGAGACTGTTTTGACATGTGTTCTTAGTCTGCTCAACTGCTATAACAAAAATACCACAAACTGGGTGGTTTATAAACAACTGATATTTATTTCTCACAGTTCTAGAGGCTGGAAGCACATTCAATGTCTGGTGAGGATCCACTTCCTGGTTGACAGACAAACCAGCCATCTCCTCCCTGGGTCCTCACATGGCAGAGGAGGTGAGGGAGCTTCAGGATCTCTTTCATAAGAATGGGTCTTGCCTAGAGACCAGCTTTAGTCTGGTTCCGCATGAACCTTGAGCCCACTCATTGCACCATAGTGCTGGGGGTCCCCCCTTGGAGCAAGAGGGGGGATCAATCACTCTGGTTTGCCTGGGATTGAGGGGGTTCCCAGAACACAGGACATTCATCACTAAAACTGGGACAGTCCTATGCAAACTAGGATTTGAGTCACTTAATAAGACAGCAGATATTGGCCCCAACCTGAGAATGAGGGATAGACTCCAGACAGAGCATATCTCTGGAAAAGGGAAAACTGTAAGTACTAGAAGCCAGCATTCTCAGAAGTGAGCAGTGAGTTCACTAGCAGGCAAAGGGGCTCTAGGCACAACACCTAAGCACCTACTGTGACATAGTTTCCTCCAATTCTACACCCTGGTTGCTGGGTGTGAGCATCCATTCACTATATTTACCACTCAAAAGTTACAGCCAATTTCCTAAGAGATTAAGTTATCATCAACAGTTCATCACTGTTCTTTTTGTGGTTGCTGTCAATTACCTTGGAGAAGGAAACGGCAGCCCACTGCAGTATTCTTACCTGGAAAATCCCATGGATGGCGGAGCCTGGTAGGCTACCGTTCATGGAGTCGCAGAGAGTCAAACACGACTAAGCGACTTCACTACCTATTTTCACTCCCCTTGTAAAAGACAAAAGGAGAGATTGTAAAGATTGAAATAAATTTGATACTATGCAATATCTGAGTGTCTGCTGCTGCTGCTAAGTCACTTCAGTCATGTTCGACTCTGTGCCACCCCATAGATGGCAGCCCACCAGGCTCCCCCATCCCTGGGATTCTCCAGGCAAGAACACTGGAGTGGGTTGCCATTTCCTTCTTCAGTGCATGAAAGTGAAAAATGAAAGTGAAGTCTCTCAGTCGTGTCCGACTCTTAGCAACACCATGGACTGCAGATTACCAGGCTCCTCCGTCCATGGGATTTTCCAGGCAAGAGTACTGGAGTGGGGTGCCATCTGAGTGTCTAGGCAACCTAAACTCTCTAAACAAAATCTTAGACAACATGTGTCAGCCCTACAAGTAGTGGCTTTTTAGGCAGGCTCTGGGGTCAGTGGAAATGTATTCCTGGTCTCTTGTGTAATCTTTCCATAGTTTCTTCTTCTGAAAATGAGGCACAAATCTTGGCCTCATTGAATAGTTGAAAGGATTAATCACAAAGTAAATGTTCCATAAGTAGTGGCTTTTACTGATAACTGATGAACACAATCTGAAAGCTTGATTTCTAAACCAATCAGCAATGTAAAGTGCATGAGAGACTCTCACTAATTAAAATCTAGGTGGTGGCCAGAATAGAGTTCCCCATCTGCAGAAAATGTAGAGAATCCTATTCATCCTTTAGTGCACTTGAACAGCCACTCAAAAAGATTTATATCTTGGACTTTTATCAAATGATTCTAAAATATTAACTAGAGTAACTACTTTAGAGACAGTCAAAAGCCATTAAAAAATTTTTAAACCTAAAGCAAATGCTGAATCATGTGACTTTATTGTTCATGTGAGTTTGTACGTGGATAAGGCTATTTAAATAAAGCTACAGTGTATAATTCAATTTGGGTGCAGGAGCGAGGGGGCTAAAATTATTCCATCTGCATCTCAACCAGGCTCTTTATGCTGTGAACATGGTTCAGTAACTGCACTTACACACAAATGGGTTTATCCTTGTAATTCAAATAATTGCTTTCATATTTTCAGCACCAACCATGTATGAAAGCTCTGTGTAAAAGCTGTAGGAAATTCCCAGGGGAAAGGAAAATATCTATAGATCGGCATATGAAACTGTATACCCTCCCCACTTTCTTCACTCTGCATAAAATAGAAAAAATAGATATGCTAAATAATACCCATCTCATGGTTTACCAGCATAAAATAAGATCATTATGTCAAAACCTTTGGTAAACTGTAGAGGCTCTTATAAATGAAGGTTTACCATCCCAAGTATTATGAAATTCAGAATACCATCATACACACACACAAACACAGAGACACACACAGAGTTACAGCCAAATGTGCAAACCGTAGCAGTGGGATGGGGAGGGTGATTCTTTTCAGCTTTTTGACAAGAAGGCAAATTTTCTTCCCTAAAATAAACTTAGTTTGAGATAGAACTGAAAAGATTTGACAAATGCAAATATTCACTGGTAACTAGAACTGAATTATAAACAATACCTACTCGGGGTTACAAGCATTAATGGGGTTAAGTGGAATTTCACACTTGAGGAATTTCATATGCTCAATCCTGACCCAACTTCAGAAAATATGTGGCTTTACTGTAAAATGCCCTAGAGACTCAAGAGACATGCTGTTAGTTTGTGGGCAACAAGCAGCAGAATTTAAATCAGAACAGAAAATTAAACATATGGCACTTTCCCCTGGCCTTCTGTTTCTCTCTGGGTGGGAAAGGATCTTACATGACTCCTCCTTTCTCCTAACCCTCACATCAAGTGAGTCTCCAGCCTGATCCAACCTCAGAGTGTTTACTCTGACCAGGCCCTCCTCTCTACCCAATGCCACTGCCTCCAGGCTCAACATCTGGACATTTCACTGCCTTCCTTCCTTCCAGACTCGGGTCCTGGGGAATTTTCCCATCTATGGTGTTTTCCCAATTAGCTCATCTTCTTGTCTGCCACCAGCTCAATCCTCCTAAAGCAGAGGTTCCAAAGAATAATGGGTCCACCAGACACTCCAGGAAAATCAGAAGTTCAGTGGTCAAGTCAGTGTGAGATGTATCACTTATCATATCTCCTTTCTGGAGCATCACATCAGCAAATTAAAGGTCCCGAGAAGTCTTACATTAAAGACCTCTGCTTAACTACATTTTCTCCAGGTTCTTCAAACTGAGTATTTATAGCTACAGGTAAGTACTATCAGGGGCTTCCCAGATGGCTCAGTGGTAAAGAATCCTCCTACAATGAAAGAGATGCAGGGAACACAAGTTCAATCTCTGGGTCAGGAAGATCCCCTGGAGAAGGAATGGCAACCCACTCTGGTATTTGTGCCTGGAAAATCCCATGGATAGAGGAGCCTGGTGGGTCACAGTCCATGGAGTCGCAAAGAGTTGGACACAGCTGAGTGTGCAAGCATGCAAGTACTATTATTACTGCCAGTTTACAGATGAAAAAACTGAGGACATGCAAGATTTGATAATCCACAAAGGTCACACAGTTACTGAATGGTATCACTGAGGTTCAAAACCAGTGAGGCTGACTGCAAAGTTTAACATTTTTGATACCCTACAGAACCATAAACTGAGAAACACTTTCTTGAAATTTATATTATCTCTGGCTTCTGATCAAAGACTTCCACCAAATCTCACCACATACCATTTATATTCCTTGACTAGAAAGCCTTGCTACTCGGAGTGGCAAGGCCCAGCAGCACTGGTATTATCTGGCAACTTGTCAGGATGCAGAAACTCAACACACCCTCAGGAACCCCACCAGCCCTACTGAGTAAGGATCTGCATTTAAATAATGCAGAATTTCCAGTTTGAGAATCATTACCCTTAAAGCATTCAAATCTTTTTAGCCTAGTCTAACCTCAGAACATGTTTTTAGCCTCTTCTCTCACTATTAATATTTCTCCCCTGTTGATTTTATCTTCCACAAACTACATTTTCTGGACTCATCAGCATGGTGGTACAATGAGGTGGTATCATTCGGCAAATTGTATCTCTGTCTCAACCCCCAACCCACTCTTCTTTACCCCCCAAGTTCCTTCCAGGTATTTCTGGGGTTTCCCTGCATGTGTCTCACCTGGGCCCTAGAGTCTAGTAGCCCCTATTTTCCTTCTCACTCATTCTGTGACCATGTCCTTTGTCTACATCAAAGTTGGCAACTGTGCCACCAAAAAACTTTCAGGAGCAGTGCCTGCTTCTGATGCAGGGCCAAGCTTGCCCATGCAGAGGCACAGGGCGTGATGAAGATGCTCTACTACCAAACTATGAAAGCCAGCTCTAGACCCTCAGCTCTTTGTGATGCAGATCAATGACTCCTCCACACAGCACAGCACAGAGCACAGCGTCTTCATGCTCAGGACACAAAGGGGCCAGAGGGAGTGGGAAAGACCAGAGTCTGGACAGAAGGATTATTCATTTTACAAAATGATTTCCTACAAGGATGTCTCAAAACTAGATATAAATGCCTAAAATGATGTGATGGACAAGAGTTTTTTCCACACCTTTCCAGAGATGTGAAAGTGGCCAAAACTGGGATGTATGCATACACTCTTTGGAAGGCAAAATGTGTCACTGGGGAGAACAGAGACAAAGGGGAGGCCAAAGTCTCAAGGCCTGACCCATGGCAAGGACTGAAGTCAGCACCTTGTGGGACTCTGAAGGACTCAACTTAAATGATCCAGACTGAAGAGATGAATGCAGTTGTCTCCCACATTGGAGAAAGGGACTCAGGTGGGAAAAGGAAGAAGGGAAATGGCGACCTGATACCAGGAAGCTGCTCAGTGACAGCTGGAAACCCAGATGAAGAAGCTGTGGGTGTCTTCTCTCTCCTAGTCATCCAAGCAAGGAAGGTGGAAGCCAAGACAGGCAACTGTCCAGAGAGCTCTAAGCCATCCCACTCCTTAGACTCCACAAACAGCAGAGTGGGTAAGAGGCTTGCAAACGCCACTTGGGTCCAGAGACAGGACACCCAACCAAGGCTGGGAGTTGTGCAGCACACCCTGCTCTGCCTCACCCACTCGCCCCCTCAACCACAGGGTCCAGGTGGATTTGTAGCTAGCCATCCACTCTTCCCCCACCCTTACCATAGCTCTCCTTAGCCAGACTCTTGCACCTTAGCCAGTTAGCAAAGCTCCTGTCTGGTCTCCCTACAATGCCTCCTGTTCTTCCCTCTATTTCGCTCTCCACACTGCAGCAGGTCTATCTCTGAAAAGTACCAGGCTGGTCCTATCACACTGCTATGTAAAAGTGTCCTATCACACTCCTATCACACACATCCGTGACCTGGTACCTCCAACCAGTCAGTTCCTCTCCTCTCTGCTCTCTGCACCCTGTTTCTGACCCTTCAACACACCAAGCCCTCTCTACACAGAGACTGCATGTGCTATCCCATAACATCTCTTTCTCACACACAACCTGCTGGCCCACCCCATCCTCAACTCTTTACATAGATTCTTTCCCTTTTTCTTCTTTTTAAATGTATTTTGATTGGAGTGTAGTTGCTTTAAAATGTTGTGATAGTTTCTACTGTACAACAAAGTAAATCAGCCATAAGTACACACATATCCTCTCCCTTTTGGACTTCCTTCCTATTCGGGTCACCACAGTGCATTAAATGGAGTTCCCTGTGCTGCACAGTATATTCTCCCTAGCCATCTATTTTATACATAGTATCAACAGTGTATAAGCATCAACCCCAGTCTCCAGATTCCTCCCACCTTGATATCCATATATTTGTTTTCTATGCCTGTGTTCTCTATTTCTGCTCTACAAATAGGGTTTTTCTAGAGTTAACATATATGGATTAACACATGATATTTGTTTTTCTCTTTCTCAGTTATTGCACTCTGTATGACTACAAGGAGATCCAACCAGTCCATTCTAAAGGAGATCAGCCCTGGGTGTTCTTTGGAAGGAATGATGCTAAAGCTGAAACTCCAGTACTTTGGCCACCTCATGCGAAGAGTTGACTCTTTGGAAAAGATTCTGATGCTGGGAGGGATTGGGGGCAGGAGGAAAAGGGGATGACAGAGGATGAGATGGCTGGATGGCATCACCGACTCGATGGTCGTGAGTCTGAGTGAACTCCAGGAAATGGTAATGGACAGGGAGGCCTGGCATGCTGCGATTCATGGGGTCGCAAACAGTCGGACATGACTGAGAGACTGAACTGAACTGAACTGAACTGATGACTCTCTCTAGGTCCATCCACATCTCTTAACCCACACGTCCCAATTTCATTCCTTTTTATGGATAAGAAATATCCCATTGTATATATGTATCACATCTTCTCTATCCATTCCTCTGTTGATAGACATATAAGTTGTCTTCATGTCCTGGCTATTATAATTAGTGCTGTTATGAACATTGGCAACCAGTCCCACCACTTTATGGCAAGTAGATGGGGAAACAATGGAAACAGTGGGAGACTTTATTTTCTTGGGCTCCAAAATCACTGTAGATGGTGACTGCAAACAGGAAATTAAAAGACGCTTGCCCCTTGGAAGAAAAGCTATGACCAACCGAGACAGCATATTAAAAAGCAGAGACATTACTTTGTCAACATAGGTCCATCTAGTCAAAGCTATGGTTTTTCCAGGAGGCATGTACAGATGTGAAAGTTGGACCATAAAGAAGGCTGAGAACCAAAGAATTGATGCTTTTGAACAGTGGTGTTGAGGAAGACTCTTGAGAGTCCTTTGGACTGCAAGAAACAGTCAGTCCTAAAGGAAATCAATCCTGAATATTCATTGGAAGGACTGATGCTGAAGCTCCAATACTTTGGCCACCTGATGCAAAGAGCCGACTCACTGGAAAATATCCTGATGCTGAGAAGGATTGAAGGCAGGAGGAGAGGGGATGACGGAGGATGAGATGGTTGGATGGCATCACAGATTCAATGGACATGATTTGTAGCAAGCTCTGGGGGATGGTAATTAACACGGAAGCTTGGCATGCTGCAGTCCATGGGGTCACAAAGAGTTGAGACACAACTGAGTGACTAAACAACAATGACATGAACACTGGGGTGTGTGTATGTTTTTAATTGTTTTTTTCCTCTGGGTCCTTCTCTTTCCTTAAGATTCAGTTTAAATGTTACTTTCTCAGAAATCTCCCAGACTAAATAGGATGTCCCCACACTGCCCTCTTATGTTACCCATTCCAGCACCCAAACTCTCCTCATAACAAGTATCACAATTCTACCTGACTATTTATATATTTAAAATAATTTTTGCAAGTGTCAGGATGGTAGGAATCATAATTATCTTATTTATTACTGTATCACCAGTGCATACTATGTGTTTGGTATTTAATCAAAATGAAAGTGAAAGTCGCTCAGTCATGTCCTACTCTTTGCAACCGTTCTCCAGGTCAGAATACTAGAGTGGGTAGCCTATCCCTTCTCCAGAAGATCTTCCCGACCCAGGAATAGAATGGGGTCTTCTGCATTGCAGGTGGATTCTTTACCAACAGAGCTGTCAGGAAAGCCCTTGGCATTTAACAGGTACTCAGCAAATGTCTGCAGAAAGAAGAAAAGGAGAGAGAGACGTGAAAAGGGAAGGGGGAGGGAGAGAGGAAGGAAAGAAAAGACGGCTATTTTCCAGGTATTTTAGGCATTAAGAATGAGTTATATTTTCCATCAAACTTCTTAAAACTGTACTGTCAGACAACAAAAACTGTTAACTAACATTGTTTGGTATCATCTGTCCACATGTAATGATACAAACAGGTAAAACTTTATTGAGGTCAAGATCTTTGAGTATTTCCTGATTTTATGCGTAAGAATACTACTCATCCATCTCTTGACTCCCATCTTAATGATGACTGGGAGAAAAGGTGGTGATGGTCAAAATTGCTTTCTTATTCTCTTTGATGCAATGGTAAATGGGATTTTTTCCTTAATTTCTCTTTGTGACATTTCTGATAGTTTTTTGTCAGTATACAGAAATGTAACGATTTCTGCATATTAATTTTGTATTCCACAACTTTACTGAATTCATTGATAAGCTCTAGTAGGTTTCTGATAGTGTTATAGGATGTTCCATCTATAGTACTATGTCATCAGTAAACACAATTTTATTTCTTCTTTTCCAATTTGGATTCGTTTAATGTCTCTTTCTTCTCTGATTGCTATGACTAGGACTTCTAATACTATCTTGAATAACAGTGGTGAGAGTGGACATCCTTGTCTTGTTCCTGACTTTAGAGGAAATGCTTTCAGCACTTCACCATTGAGTAAGATGTTAGCTGTAGACTGCTATACATGGCCTTTATTATGGTTAAGGTAGGGTCCCTCTATGGCCACTTTATGGAGAGTTTTTATCATAAATGGATGTTGAATTTTATGAAAAGCTATTGCCACATCTACTGAGATGATTGTATGATTTTTATTATTCAGTTTGTTAATGTGATATATCACATTGATTGACTTGCAGATATTGAAGAATACTTGCATCCCTGGGATAAAGCCCACTTGATCCAGGCGTGTAGCCCTTTCTATGCATTGCTGGGCTCAGTGTGCTAGTTTTTGTTGAGGATTGTTGCATCCGTGTTCACAGTGGTACTGGCCTCTAAATTGCGTGTGTGTGTGATATCTTAGTCTGACTTTGCAGAGTGATGGTAGCCTCACAGAATGAATTCATAACTATTCCTTCTTCTACAATTTTTTGGAATTAAAATTTAAATTGCTTAAAGTGTATTTAAAGAACACGTTACAAGTGTATACATACACACACACACAACACAAAAATATTTGCTAAGATAAAACAATACTATTATGTCTGTTTAAAACATTCTATTTTTCTCTTTGCAATGTAAATTCAGTCTTCCATTCCAGCTATAAGAGACACTCATCTCTGTATGATATACTTTTCAGATCAGCACAGCTCACTTTGAGAGACCTTGGGGCCAACCCATGGACACTTGATAGATGGCACTGGAGGCTGCAGTGGGGACAGAGAGCAACAAACAACGCCTAGACTTCATTCTACCCTCCCTCCCCTCAATCCCTCTAAAAGTTGCAGTTGGAGGTTGAACCCATGGCCAATCTGATGTCCATCCTATCTTCCTTCTCTGCCTTTGGATGGGATGAGGTATAAATGAACAGAGAAACAACAAAAAGCACCCTCAGCAGTAGAAAGAGAGGAGGTCAATTAAAGGCTGACCCATTTATCAGAAACTGAAATCCTGATGAGCCAGCTGTTCAAGTTTGCAAAACTGAAATGTACTCTCTTCTTACTGAGGATATATCTTGCCGAATGTTCTCTTTCTGAATTTCTTGCCTGAGTTCAGTGCCATAAATGTGTCTTAAAATCTTTGAAGAGTATTTACTGGCTAATTAAAGATAGATACAGCCACTTTTCTGCTATGCTTCAATGATGTTGTGATGGCCACCCACTGCTAATGTTCTGACATGCCCAGGGCCGCATTTTATTTGGGTGAGTCTACTTTTCCATGTCTAGCAGGCTAGTACTAACCTCAAATGTAAAATGGGGTCTGTTCAATTTCTTCATCTGCAAAATGGGATAAATCAGTACAACCACATAATTTCAAATGAAACTCTGAAATATGTGCTCAAAATACAGTTTTGATATAGTTCAGAATGCAGTCTCATAAACTATTACTAACTATAACTATTACTATTACTAAACTATTACTATTACTACTTGTACTTACCAAAAAATTGGTAAGTACAGGCCTTTTAAGGAGTAACTTTAATGAATAATCATTATTCATTATTGATTGTCAATAAGCAGGGCATAGCAATTATTTGAATGTTTACAGATAGTTCATGCTGCTGCTGTTGCTGCTAAGTCGCTTCAGTTGTGTCCAACTCTGTGCGACCCCATAGACGGCAGCCCACCAGGCTCTGCCATCCCTGGGATTCTCCAAGCAAGACACTGGAGTGGGTTGCCATTTCCTTCTCCAATGCATGAAAGTGAAAAGTGAAAGTGAAGTCGCTCAGTCGTGTCCGACTCTTTGCGACCCCATGGACTGTAGCCTACCAAGCTTTTCCGTCCACGGAATTTTCCAGGCAAGAGTACTAGTTCATACCTGAACGCAATTCCTTATGTTAAGTAGGCTAAGCATTCTGTTTGGATTTTGGTATAGGTGCTCACTGCTGCTGCTGCTGCTAAGTCACTTCAGTCGTGTCCGACTCTGTGTGACCCCATAGACAGCAGCCCACCAGGCTCCCCCGTCCCTGGGATTCTCCAACTACCCTCTCCTAAAAAATACTATTCTACCAAGTGGGCTGCCCATCTAAGTGGACACGTGAACAAGCAGGAATGAAAGGGCAGGGTTGGTGCCCCCCACCACCAATGGCTTCACTCTGCTCTTGTCTCCCACCCACTCCCACGATCACCGCCCCAACCACCTTCCGCAGCAGTGCCTTGCCTTTTTATATAGAAACTTTCTTACGGATGATTTTCCATCACTTAACTAATAAAAAACAGAATCCATCTGCATCACAAAGCAGAAGCTCCACCTGATCACAAGTTAGTGCTGAAAGGCTATCCTAAACCTATTTATTCATAAACACAAAGAAACACTATTTCCTTTTGTTGTTATGCCCAGGTGTGACCACAAAAGTGGTCAGGCTAGAAAAGCTGGAATATCTTTCTTCTGAGACAAATTTTGATCTTATTTCTGTGAAAAATCCTAAAATTCTCTCTAAGTTGTAACTAAAGGAGTCTCTGAACCAAAGTCCTATTTTATCAAATTTTCTTGCCTGTAATATTTTGGTTGATAGGATTTTCCATTATTTCCACATGCGTGTTCCAACAAGTGGTGTCTCCTCAGGGCTACCTCGTTCTCTGCTGCACTGATGCCTGGCTTCAGTTCTTCCTACATCCTCTGGCTTTAGGCTGATTATCCACTTTAGGCCCACAAAGCACCAGAACACAGGACCTGAGGACCCGAAGAGGCACACGTCCTGAGGCATGGCTTCCTACAGGCAAGAAGCAAGGTGTGCTGGCGCTATGTTACAGAGGCACTTCTGAGCTTTTCATGCTGTTGTCTTCTTTTCAGTAGAGCTTCAGGTAAATATATGACAAACACAGGAATATCTCACAGATATTCTACATTTATTTTAGAATTAAATTGAGTGTTTTGCTAGAAAATAACCTCTGTCCTTTAGATATAATGATATTAAAGTGGTACCCATTATTTGAGTGCTTACTATTTGCCAAGCACTGTGCCAAGTGCTTCTTTGACACATCATGTTTAATCCTCAAAAACCACCATACAAGATAGATATTATTATTCTCGCTTTCAGGTTAAAAAAAAAATGAGTCTTGGAGAAATGGAGCAACTTGCCGTGATGACAGGTATAAGAGAGAAAATTAAAACTAAATCTGTCTGACTCCATAATATATGCTGCTCTCTTTTCTAAGTTGGTATTGAAATACAGTTGATGTATACTGTTATGCTAGTTTATGGTGCACAGCAAAGTGATTCAGTTATATAGACATATATATCTACTTTTTCAATTCTTTTCCCTTATTGGTTATTAGAAAATATTGAGTGTAGGCCCCTGTGCCCTAGAGTAGGTCTTTGTTGTTTTATCAATTTTATACATGGCCAGGCCTCAGCAATACGTGAGGCGTGAACTTCCAGATGTTCAAGCTGGTTTTAGAAAAGGCAGAGGAACCAGAGATCACATTCCCAACATCCACTGGATCATCGAAAACGCAAGAGCCTTCCAGAAAAACATCTATTTCTGCTTTATTCACTATGCCAAAGCCTTTGACTGTGTGGATCACAATAAACTGTGGAAAATTCTGAAAGAGATGGGAATACCAGACCACCTGACCTGCCTCTTGAGAAACCTGTATGCAGATCAGGAAGCAACAGTTAGAACAGGACATGGAACAACAGACTGGTTCCAAATAGAAAAAGAAGTGTGTCAAGGCTGTATATTGTCACCCTGCTTATTTAACTTATATGCAGAGTGCATCATGAGAAACGCTGGGCTGGAAGCACAAGCTGGAATCAAGATTGTCAGGAGAAATATCAATAACCTCAGATATGCAGATGACACCACCCTTATGGCAGAAAGTGAAGAAGAACTAAAGAATGAGCTTCTTGATGAAAGAGGAGAGTGGAAAAGTTGGCTTAAAGCTCAATATTTAGAAAACTAAGATCATGGCATCTGGTCCCATCATTTCATGGAAAATAGACGGGGAAACAGTGGAAACAGTGGCTGACTCTATTTTGGGGGGCTCCAAAATCACTGCAGCTGGTGATTGCAGACATGAAATTAAAAGACACTTACTCCTTGGAAGGAAAGTTATGACCAACCTAGATAGCATATTGAAAAGCAGAGACATTACTTTGCCAACAAAGATCCATCTAGTAAAGGCTATGGTTTTCCAGTGGTCATGTATGGATGTGAGAGTTGGACTGTGAAGAAAGCTGAGTGCCAAAGAATTGATGCTTTTGAACTTGTGGTGTTGGAGAAGATTCTTGATAGTCCCTTGGACTGCAAGAAGATCCAACCAGTCCATCCTAAAGGAGATCAGTCCTCAGTGTTTTTTGGAAGGACTGATGCTAAAGCTGAAACTCTCATACTTTGGTCACCTGATGCAAAGAGCTGACTCATCAGAAAAGACCCTGATGCTGGGAAAGATTGGGGGCAAAAGGAGAAGGCAACGACAGAGGATGAGATGGTTGGATGGCATCACTGACTCAATGGACATGGGTTTGGGTGGACTCTGGGAGATGCACAGGGAGGCCTGGCATGCTGTGATGAACAGGGAGGCCTGTGTGTGTGGTTCATGGGGTCGCAATGAGTCAGACACAATTGAACAACTGAACTGAACTGAAGTGTGTATAAGTGTGTGTGTGTGCTTAGTTGCTCAGTCACATCTGACTCTTTGCAACCCTCTGGACTGCAGCTCACCAGGTTCCTTTATCTATAGGATTTTTCAGGCAAGAATACTGGGATACAGGAATCAAACCAGCATGCCCTGTGTCTCCTGCATCACAAGCAGATTCTTTACCCGCTGAGCCATCATGGAAGCCCAGTATGTATATATTAACATGTAAACATCATATATGCTCTTCATGAATATACTATATTATCTCTCAGAGGCTTTGGAAGGTTTTCTTGATCAACAAATATTTATCTTCCACTTTGTGCTACTTCATTAGTCTCCCAACATCTTGTCGGCTCTAAGCTCCTCCCTCTCTAGCAGCTTATCCATCCAGCTGTCAAAACTGTCTCCCAAGGAGTGATTCCAAAACCACCTGCATCCTAATCACTTGTATGACTGTTAAGAAAAGGCTCCCAGACTCACCTCAGAGATAATGATCTGAATCACTTGCAACATTCCAGCTGCTTTTCAGAGCAACTATATCAATATAGCATCTGCTCACAGTCTTCAAATGGTTTCCCCTATCTGTGATAATACTGTGTGTGATAGACTAAATAACAACCTCTCATATGTGGATCTACACACATACATACACACACTGTTCCTTGCCTTGAAAAGTGAAAGTGTTAGCTGCTCAGTTCAGTTCACTTCAGTTTCTCAGTCATGTCTGACTCTTAGCTACCCCATGAATCACAACACGCCAGGCCTCCCTGTCCATCACCAATTCTGGAAGCCCAGTATGTATATATTAACATGTAAACATCATATATGCTCTTCATGAATATACTATATTATCTCTCAGAGGCTTTGGAAGGTTTTCTTGATCAACAAATATTTATCTTCCACTTTGTGCTACTTCATTAGTCTCCCAACATCTTGTCGGCTCTAAGCTCCTCCCTCTCTAGCAGCTTATCCATCCAGCTGTCAAAACTGTCTCCCAAGGAGTGATTCCAAAACCACCTGCATCCTAATCACTTGTATGACTGTTAAGAAAAGGCTCCCAGACTCACCTCAGAGATAATGATCTGAATCACTTGCAACATTCCAGCTGCTTTTCAGAGCAACTATATCAATATAGCATCTGCTCACAGTCTTCAAATGGTTTCCCCTATCTGTGATAATACTGTGTGTGATAGACTAAATAACAACCTCTCATATGTGGATCTACACACATACATACACACACTGTTCCTTGCCTTGAAAAGTGAAAGTGTTAGCTGCTCAGTTCAGTTCACTTCAGTTTCTCAGTCATGTCTGACTCTTAGCTACCCCATGAATCACAACACGCCAGGCCTCCCTGTCCATCACCAATTCTCGGAGTTCAAACTCATGTCCAAACTCATGTCCATCGAGACGGTGATGCCATCTAGCCATCTCATCCTCTGTCGTCCCCTTCTCCTCCTGCCCCCAATCCCTCCCAGCATCAGAGTCTTTTCCAATGAGTCAACTCTTCCCATGAGGTGGCCAAAGTACTGGAGTTTCAACTTTAGCATCATTCCTTCCAAAGAACACCCAGGGCTGATCTTTAGAATGGACTGGTTGGATATCCTTGTAGTCCAAGGGACTCTCAAGAGTCTTCTTCAACACCACAGTTCAAAACCATAAATTCTTTGGTGCTCAGCTTTCTTCACAGTCCAACTCTCACATCCATACACGACTACTGGAAAAATCATAGCCTTGACTAGAGGGACCTTAGTTGGCAAAGTAATGTCTCTGCTTTTGAATATGCTATCTAGGTTACTCAGTTGTGTCCAACTCTTGTGACCCCCATGGACTGTAGCCTGTCAGACTCCTCTGTCCATGGAATTTTCCAGGTAAGAATACTGGAATGGGTAACCATTCCCTTCTCCAGGGGGTCTTCCTCACCCAGGGATCAAACCAGGTCTCCTGCATTGCAGGCAGAGTCTTTACTGTCTAAGCCACCCTTACATTCTCCTATAAATATCCAAATGCACAGCTACCACCCATTCATCTTTATTATCCTCATTCACAGTGCCTGGTCCAGGGTAAATGGTCCATAAAAGTTATTTGAACTGAACTAAACCCACAGTATTTGCCTAGAAAGCTATAGATGTACTCCCAAACACTGCTTTTAAGGAAAGTGTTTAAGAAAGTCCTGTTTTATAACTTCCCTCAGATCCTACATCACTGTTCTATTCTTACATACACTCAGTGGTAAAAAATGCCTACCCTTTTCAAAGGTTTGAATTTAGAAGGTAAAAAACAAACAAATACTATACAAAGATACCAACTAACCAAGGAGAACAATCGAACTGTAAAGTACTATTTTAGATCAAAATGAATCAAAACTATCAATTGCATATGGCTCATAAACTATCTGTGATGACTCTCTGGGTATACAAGTTCTGGTATTTTAGTTTTTTAACATCTATAAAGAATTTATGATTATATTATCAAAGTATGCTCTTCTCCCCATCAAAATCCAAAAACTTGACTCTTATACAAAATAAAATGAACACATGTGAAAGAATATATTGTGCTCATAAGTTAACAAAGAAAACAGTAAGATGATAAACTGACTTAAAGAGTATGAGTGGAAATTTATAAAGAAATGATAAACAAAGACTGTTAAAATAAGATTGCTAAATTAGATACAACTGTTTAGAATCCTCCAAGGCAATAAATCAAAACCTTTTGGTTACCTTACTTGCTGAACAAAAATAATTTCCATCAAAACTAAACACAGGACTTCCCTAGTAGTACAGTAGATAAGAATCTGCCTGCCAATGCAGGGGACACAGGTCCAACCTCTGGTCCAGGAAGCTTCCAAATGCCACAGGCCACAAAGCAATTAAAGCCCAACCACCACAGTTACTGAGCCCCTCCTCTAGAGTCTGTGAGCCACAAGTGCTGAGCTTGCATGCTGCAGCTAGTGAAGCCTGTGCTCCGCAACAAGAGAAGCCACTGCAGTGAGAAGCCTTGCACCCCCATGAGGAGAAGCCCCCACTCACCGCAACTAGAGAAAGCCCACAGCAGCAAAAACCCAGGGCAACCAAAAATAAATAACGTTTTAAAATGAGATGATCTCTGTATAAAAAAAAAAAAAACTAGACACAAAATGTATGAGTCAACACAGTAGATAATATATACAATTTTTTAAAAACAGAAACCTCACTTAAATAGAGTCAGGAGCCCAGAAGGGGAGCTCTCATAACTCATTACAATAGCAGAGTCCAGCAGGAAGAAGAAGACTCCTCTTCTTCCCTGGCAAATACTAAGCCAGTGAAAACTCATGGACTCTGGCCCTCCCACTTCCTTTTCCCCTCTATAAAAGAGTTCTCCTTCCCCTGCTTTGGGGAACCTGCACATGGCTTGCCACGATTGCACATTCTGAATTGCAATTCTCTGCTGATCCCAAAGAAACCCATCTTTCCTGCAGAAATATCTGTCAGTCTATTTCAGGCCATCAGTAACAAATCAGTGAATGGCACATTCTCTCAGAAAAGTATATAAACCTAGAAGGGATGTGTGGTTGCTCTCTTAAGTCTAATTTACAGATTTTGGGAAAATTAAAAAATTACAAAGATGGCATCTACCTGGTACCACAAGCTTTAAAGGAAATATAGATCACTAGGGAAATTTTGAACTGGATCCTGAAAGAGGAAAGGGACAAGCAGACACCAGTAGACTTTAAATATTATTTTCTAAAAGATAGTAGGACTAAATTCCTCTCCAAAGACGTTAGTCTAATGTTCTTCATTTAAAAAATTAAAAGAGATTTAGAAATTCATCTTACTTTTGCAGAACATGCCTATTCTAAAAGTTAACACTTGGTTGTAGTTTTTGTTCCCATACTATGAATCCAGAATTTCCTTCTGCCTTCAGTCTAGCTCTCTTGGGTCTTCATCACCTATACTATGCCCTGTGCACCACCCACCATTTTCCCCTCAACTGCCCCTGTTGTATGTCAACCACACCAAATAACTTTCCACAGCCTTTCTTTATCATTGTTCAAGGTACTGTGTGTGTGTGTGTGTGTGTGTGTGTATGCATGTGTGTATATGTGTGTGTGCGCGCACGTGCACATGGTCTATTATGAGAAACTTTAGGAGAAATGCTACTTGAACAGTAGAAATGTGATCAACATTGAAGTGAAGCTTCAGGGAAGTAAGGATAGAAAAAACAGGAATGATCAAAATGGGGTTAATACTGAAATCGAAATGAGGGAGGAAAATACTGGAAGGTAATAATTCAAATAAATGTATAGGATGTAAATAATGATAATCACCAAGCTATAATCTACATGGAGGAACTCAGAGTGGGAAAAAAGGATTACTCAGCAGTGAACTTGTATACTGGACTCATATTCTATACGCTATTTGTTCTATCTCTAATTTTCTGCAATCTATAACTTTG
This sequence comes from Madoqua kirkii, assembly GCA_006408675.1. Lineage (NCBI taxonomy): Eukaryota > Metazoa > Chordata > Mammalia > Artiodactyla > Bovidae > Madoqua > Madoqua kirkii. Next base: position 23,817 of record SJYC01017466.1, on the reverse strand, counting down.
GTGATTGTGATGACAGTCTCTATTTGGTTGCCTTTTCAGTAACCATAAAGTCACAGGGATGGGTTTCCCCGGTGGCTTACATGGTAAAGAATCTGCCTGCAATGCAGGAGGCCTGGGTCAGGAAGATGCTCTGAAGAAGGAAATCACAACCCACTCCAGTATTCTCGCCTGGAGAACCCCATGGACAAAGGAGCCTGGCCAGCTACAGTTCATGAGGTCGCAAAGAGTTGGACAGGACTGAACGACTAACATACAAAGTCACAGGGATAACCTTTTGACAGTATTTGCTCATAGTTGCCTGGGAAGTCCCATTGACAGAGGAGACTGGTGGGCTATAGTCATTGCCCTCTTATGGATTCATCCAAATTAGATTCATTAAGAACTCTGAGAAAATAATGTTAGTTGTGTTAACAATTAACTATGTAAATTAAAAATACATTAATATTTTATTAAGGACTGGTAATATCTGCTAAACTGGTAGAAAGTATACTTCATTTAGTTTGGAATATTACCGTTTTCTGCATTCAAATTTGCTGTTTCTCCCATTCAGTTATAATCTAGTTATATAATTTTGAAGATAACAAAATGTCTTATTTACTTTTGTTTTTCTACTGTGGACTTTAACACCTGAGTACATAGCAGGAATATTCAAGAACAGACCATTGAAGGAATGTTACATAAATAGGGAAGCACAAGATTCTAGGAGAGCCACACTTTTATATTATAATTTAGAGTCAATATAAATATTAATAGGAACATGCTAATTAAGGGTACTAGAATATGCCCCTCCAAAATATGCCACTTTGGTATATGAATTATTTTTAATTAAAGACACCTGAAAATAAGCAAATATGAGTAAAGCTCTTTACCTTTCCCTAACTGCCTAAAAATAATTTATACTTATAAAGAAAACTTCCATTTGTAAAAATGTCTAGGAAAAAAGTAATTGATGGAGATAATTCTTATTACCTGAGAGACTCCTGTCTGCTTAAGAAGAAAACCTTTATTTATCATATATTTTCTCCTTTCATCTTTCCTTAACTCACCTCCCCTGTCCAGAAGCCCAAAACCCACCTCTTTGTTTAACCTAAGATGATAGAATCTAAATATCAATCATCTGGTCGCCACCTGGAGCCACATTTTTCTTTGTGAACTTCTGTTCATATGTATATAATTAAAACTGTTTTTTCTCTTATTGAACCTATGAGTACTGCTACTGCTACTGCTAAGTCGCTTCAGTCATGTCTGACTCTGTGTGACCCCATAGACTGCAGCCCACCAGGCTCCCCTGTCCCTGGGATTCTCCAGACAAGAACACTGGAGTGGGTTGCCATTTCCTTCTCCAATGCTTGAAAGTGAAAAATGAAAGTAAAGTCGCTCAGTCATGTCCAACTCTTAGCGACCACATGAGGCCTACCAGGCTCCTCCATCCATGGGATTTTCCAGGCAAGAGTACTGGAGTGGGTTGCCGCTGCCTTCTCCGGCCTATGAGTAGAGAAGGGGAAAATAGTTTTCTTCCCCTACACTGTGGCAGGGAAAGAGTAGGAGATAAGAGAAGAGGAAGAAAAGTTGGAAAAGGAAAGGGAGAATTTATATCAGTAAAAGTCAAGAGTAATAGAATATAACACAATGTCAAAATGATAATAAGAGATCTGACCAAAACAAAAATTACAAATACATAAGTACCAAAGAATACAAGGCAATTTCCTAATCAAAGTCCAAATACCTAGAAGGACAAGTGAAATATTTGATTTTCCAAATATATTAAGCATATCCTACATCTTAAAAGAAATCTGCTGGATGACAAAGGTGAAAAAAGAATGAGCTTTGTTGAGCACCCACATGCTAGAATTTATTTGTTGTTGTTTAGTTACTAAGTTGAGTTTGATTCTTTTGCAACCCCATGGACTATAGCCCACCAGGCTCCTCTGTCAATGGGACTTCCCAGGCAATAATATTGGAGTGGGTCGCCACTCTCTTCTCCAGGGGATCTTCCTGACCAGGGATTGAACCTAGGTCTCTTGCTGATGGCTCAAATGGTAAAGAATATGCCTTCAATGCAGAAGACCCAAAAATCTCTGACCTTCCCGCTAACTCCCTAAAGAATGTTGATAGAGAACCTATTCCAGGGAGGGAGTCATCATCATAAATACAGTGTGAACTAGCAGTAGACAGAAGGAAACTTAGCAAAGTCTGTTGAAATTCCACTCTAAGTCCCTAGGTCTTGCTGGTGGCTCAAATGGTAAAGAATATGCCTTCAATTCCCTGGGGTTGGGAATGTCTCCTGGAAAAGGGAATGGTTACCCTTTCCAATATTCTTTCCTGGAGAATTTCATGGACAGAGGAGCTTGGGGGGCTACAGTCCATAGAGTCTAAAGAACTGGAAACGACTGAGCAACCAACACTTTCTCCTGCACTGGCAGGAACAGTCTTTACCACTGAGACACCAGAGAAGCCCTTGGGTTAATCTTATTTGATATTTCATTTAAAGATAAATGAGATTCAGTCTCTGGATTTAAGAACTCAACAACCAGGCTTCCCTTGTGACCTAGTGGATAAGGATCTGCCTGCCAGTGCAGGAAACGCTGGTTCAGTCCCCAGTCCTGGAAGATCCCACATGTTATAGAGCAACTAAGCCTGTGTGCACAGCTGCTGAGCCCACAGTCTAGAACTCAGGATCCGCAACTGCTGAAGCCTGCACCCTTAGAGCCTGTGCTCCACAATGTGCCTGCACACCGCAACGAGCAGTAGCCCCCACTCACCGCAACTAGAAAAAGCCTGTGCACAACAACAAAGACCCGCAACAGCCAAAAAATAAATAGATAAATAAATCTTTAAAAAAAAAAAGAATTCAGTCAATGAGAAGACAGACCTCATCACAGGTAGAAGGTAGAGACAGTAAAGTGTAGCATCGGGAGGATGGCAGCACAGGAAGAAGATAAATTAAAATTGCAGCTTGAAGGGTAAGCAAAAGCAAAAATTAAAGATAGAACAATTCGGACTTCCCAGGTGGCTCAGTGGGTGAAAAATCCACCTTCAGTGTAGGAGACATGGGAGACGAGGGTTCAATCCCAGGGGAAGACCCCCTGGAGGGCACGGCAACCCACTCCAGTATTCTTGCCTGGAGAATCCCATGGACAGAGAAGCCTGTCGGGTTACTGTCCATAGTGCTGCAGAGTGTTGGACACGACTGAAGTGACTCAACACATCCTTTCTAGACAGCAGAACTCCACCTGTAATGTTGAAACTCAGATACATATCTGGAATCCTACCTTTAGGAGAAGGAAATGGCAACTCACTCCAGTACTCTTGCCTGGAAAATTCCATGGTCAGAGGAGGCTGGCAGGCCACAGTCCATGGGGTCACAAAGAGTTGGACATGACTGAGCAACTAACACACACAAAGATAGAATAAGTACAGTGCTATTTGCCCAAACAGAGAGCCAGCAACACAGATGTGAGTTAACATGGGCCTGAGGGTACAGCTGGCCAGAAGTGCATAGAGCGCCATCAGAGGAAAGCTCGTAAGAGGAAAGGCCTCATCTGCCTTTCCAGTTCTATTGTGCTCGGAGCCAGTTCCGGAAGAATCTACACTGGAGTCTTGGTGGGAACCATAAGCTACAGGCTGAGGGATGAGCAGGGAAGGGGAGCAAACTTTGTCATGCCCTTTGTTATGAGGATTCATTTAGACTGATTATTTTAAAGCCCAAAAGATTCTGAAAAAAAATCTCTGACCTTCCTGCTAACTGCCTCAAGAATGTTGATAGAGAACCTATTCCAGGGAGGGAGTCATCACCATAAATACAGTGTGAACTAGCAGTAGACAGAAGGAAACAGCAAAGTCTTTTGAAATTCCACTCTAAGTCCCATTGTCCCAGCATGGCCCAGCAAGCATCTGTTTATCAAACATTTACTCTTCTATCTCCATGTCAACAGCCTTCTTTCTTTGTGAAGCTCCAAGCCACTAACCCCAACACCATCTTTTGTCTTTAGCTGAAGATGGTGGTTAAGGTGAGAGTTTCAGCCTTATCTGGAATTCTCAGTAAACTACTCAGTTTTCTTTGGCCTCTCCCATGTATACATGTTTTTAAACTTTTGTGTGAATTTCTCCTGTAATCTGTCTCATGCCAATTTAATTCTTAGACCAGTCAGAAGAACCTAGAAGGGCAGAGGAAAATTTCTTCCTCCTTGACAACAGTAAACGGTGTCCTTTGATTTTCAAACTTTTTTTGAAAAGTGGAACAGACTTAAAAACATTCAAAATCCGAACACAGAGAGGAGATGAAAGGGGAATGGCTCTGAGAAAAGCAGAACAAGGGTGCAGGCATCTTCAATCTCGTCCCATTCTCTCTACCTCCTATCAACTTGGCTCAGCAAACAAACAAACAAACAAAAATCAGAAACATCCTCCTGACAGACCAAGGTAGAAACCAAAGTGATTGCTAAAAAATAAAAAATTAGCTCTGAAGCCTTTTCATACTTTTTTTTCCCTACTCCCACATCAACTTTTAACAAAGTAAAGCATGACTGTATATCATTTCAAATTTTGTTTGCCAGGTCTATGATCTCTCATGAAAATGTGTCAGAAGTTGTCGATCACTTTGTAAGTGAAAAGTTCAACCAGATAACATATTGCTGGATTCTTTTTCTTTTTTCCTTTTTTTTCTTTTAAATTCATTGGAATGTTCTAAAAATCATTCTATTTCACAGGCATCTGTGATGGAGTAAAAGTACTGAGTTCTGTCAAGTTCACGTGAAACAGAAATTCACAGAAGTCAACACTTCCAATCGATGCAAATGAGCTTGATGGACAAATTGACAAGAATTACAGAGGGCTGCATCCTATCTCCTACTCTCATCAAGCCTGAAGCCCTGCTGTCTGTCATTAAACTAACTGGGAAACTTGAGAAGGGGTATAGCGGTAAGAGCTGGAGTAGAAGTTAAAATAAAAAAGTAAGACAAGATAAAAGAGCAATTTTAGAATCATTACTTTAACAAGAAACACAGCTATTATTCTGAACCCCAAATCACGGATGTGATAGTCAAAAAGACAAAAGAATAGCAGGGTAAATTGTTGAAACAAATCTCTTTGTAATCGATAGTAAAAATCTCATTGCAATTCAAAAGATAAATGGCATTAAGTAGTTTCTGTTAAGTGTTTATTGTTCACCTTTTATGTTGGTGGCCTTTTAAGTGATTTTCTTTTTAAAGGAGAAAGGAAAGTTTGTTCTCTTCAGCATTTGAACTAAACATGATGCAAATGCATGCAACCATCAATTTTAAAATAATAATCGTCTTGATTTTCTAAGCCGATAAACCAACTACTATACACCACTTCCTTTTCAGGCTGTTGTTTGCTTGGCTTATCACAGTTAACTATCACACTGTGTCTCTGCGTGAAGACGGTAATGTAATTAAATCCTATTAACACATCAAGAATAAAGCCCTTTAATGGGCACACAAGGCTTTGAGAGGCAGCTCATTCCTGAGCAGATTTAATATCTTTAAATTAAGCAAGTGTGAATGGGAAGATGAATCTTATTAAAAACTTAAATCTGATTATATTTGAAAATTATTGGTTTCTTAATGTAATAAATTATCCAATACAGACTAGAACAAATAATATGTCCCAGCTTCACATAACTCCACTCTATAACAAGTGACAAAAGAAATTATGTGTGACTGTGGGGCAAAAAGAAAGGTCTTTTTATAAAAGTCATTTTGCATAATGAAATACCTAAATCATTTTAATAAACATTTGTGGGGGGGAGTACAAATGACAGAGTTGGAGAGGGAATCATTTACCCTATTCAGAAAGGGAATGTGGAAATAGTGATGCTAATTTTTTTTTTTTAATTGCCATTCTGGCCAATTTGTTGTAAATTCTGAAAAGAAAAGCTGCAGCTTATGTTGTTGGTAGCAAATTCCTTCTCCAGAAGGCGAGTGCAAATGCAAGCCATCTGCCAGGCATTCTGCTGAGAAAGCTGGAGTCTCCAACAATGGGCCAACAGGCTCTGCATACTAACACACATGCACTCTGCAGGCGGGAAAGTTTGCATTTTCCCCAAAGGTACACTTTGTGTTGCCTCCTTTCCTATCATCATGGGACCACCAAGCACCCACCCGCTCTCCCCCAATCCAACTGGCACCGGTTAGGCTCCACATGATTAGCCTGATGATGTTCACAAGGAGAACCCCCCAGAGAAGCATTTTCTGTTGAAACTGAAGCAGGAATGCAAGACCTGTTAAATTATTTAGCCAGACAAATGCTTCTCAGTGTGCATTTCTTAACTTAATCCTATTTTAGCAAAACCTGGCGTCGCCCATTTCACTACACATTGGAACACTGCGTGGGTTTTATCCTTTTATAACTGGACCCTTTGGGAGGGCTGGGGAACAGTGTCCTCAGCTCATCTGAAAGCTGCTATCTCACCAGCAGATGGGTGTATGCAACAGAACGCGCCGGGCAGGCAGGCACTGCGGGAGCCATCGTGTCTGAAACCAGGGTCTGCTCCCATACTTGCAAGTAATTCTTACTGCTCCACTCGAGGAAACTGGAATGCTGTTACTTGGCAACTGGGCCCAAATGGCTCATTCAACAACATGATGAAACATTTTAAGTATTGCTTGGTATGTGGTGACGGGGCACAGGGAGAGATGCTCTCCACTGAAAAGCTATCCTAGGAAATTCAACTTTTCTTCACCTCCGATCTGGCCCCTGCCAGCTTCCATCTCCAATCTCTTCTCGCTCTGATTACCATGTTCCCTCAAGCCTCTTGTCAAAGGTTCCTCAGACTTGCCAGCCTGTCTCTTATCTTCCCGCCTGTGTACAGCAGCTTTCACTGCCTAGAACACTTTCTCCAAAACCCCTCTGCTCACACATCCTCTGGGCAGGTGTCTCGTGTATGCTCCAGAGTCTGACTTTGCAGGTTCAAATCCCAGCTTTCTGACCTACTAGTTGTGTGACTGTGGAAAACGTGTTTAACGTCTCTAGAACTCAGCTGACTCAACTGAAAGATGAGCACAGTAATAATATAACCTACGCCAAAGACTAACTAGAATGAGACTATGCTTTTAGCGTAGTATCCAGGATAACATGTTTAGCAGATGTTAACTGTGGTTACCATCTCTTGTGAAGAAGCTCAAGGCTCTAGTTTGCCATGACCCCTTACTCTAATATCCTTCTTTGTATGACCATGTGCTTCTCCACAAGCACGTGCTTACCCTGTTGTGTTCATCACGCATTTTAACTGGGTGCTTGTATCTGTCTTTTCTGTGAGACTTAAGTAGTTCCTTAAGAACTTGTTTGTATCTTTGTCTGCACAAAGTTTGATATAGTACCAGGCACATAATAATTGCTCAATAAATATTTATTAACTAAATACAGTAAGTAATGAAAAAAATGTGTTTAGTAAGAGCTGGATTAAGCATATAAGCCAGGTTGGAAGTAAATGTTTTCCACCATAACTAGAGGAAGATAGCTTAGAGATGACTTCTTTATACTTTCTTCTATTGGTGGACACTTGGGTAGTTTCCAAGTCTTGACACTGTGAATACTGAGGCTATGAACACTAGGGTGCATGTATCTTTTTGAATTAGAGTTTTCATCTTTTCCAGATATATGCCCAGGAGTGGGATTGCTGGATCATGTGCTAACTCTGCTGTTCATTTTTTAAGGAACTTCCATACTGATCTATTTACATCTATTTGCATCTATTTACATTCCCATCAACAGTGTAGGAGGGCTCCCTTTTATTCACACCCTCTCCAGCATCTATCATTTGTAGATTATTTGCTGATGGCCATTCTGCTCAGAGGGAGGTCATACCCCATTGTACTTTTTATTTGCATTCCCTAACAATTAGTTGGGTGGAGCATCTTTTTATGTGCCTGTTGTCCATCTGTGTGTCTTATCTGGAGAAACATCTATTTAGTTCTTCTGTCCATTTTTTGAATAGGTTTGCTTTTTTCAATATTGAACTATATGAGCTATTTGTATATTTTAGAAATTAAGCCCTTGTCAGTTTCATCACTTGCAAATATTTTCTTCCAGTCTGTAGGTTATCTTTTCATTTTGCTTTAAATTTCCCTTGCTGTGATAGGCCTCTAAGTTTGATTATGTCCCATTTATTTCTCCTTGTATTTCTTTTGCCTTTGCAGATTAATCTAAGAAAATATTGCTACAATTTGTCAGAGAATTTTAGCCTGTGTTCTCTTCCAAGAGTTTTATGGTGTCAGGCCTTATATTTAAGTCTTCAAGACATTTTGAGTTTATTTTAGCGTATAGTATGAGAGTATGTTCTAACCTCATTGATTTACATGTGGTTATCCAGCTTTACTAAACCATTTACTGAAAATATTGTCTTTCCCCCATTGCATATTCTTGCCTCATTTGTTAAAGATTAATTGACAGGTGTGTAGGTTTATTTCTGTGCACTCTGTTCTGTTCCATTAAATCATTTGTCTATTTTTGTGCCAATACCACCCTGTTTTGATGACTGTAGCTTTGTAATATTGTCTGAAATCAGGAAGGATTATGCCTCCAGCTTTGTTCCATTTCCTCAGAATTGCTTTTGCAATTCTAAGTCTTATTAAATGCTTTTTCTGCATCTATCGAGGTGATCATGTGGGTTTTGTCTGTTCTTTTGTTGATGTGGTGGGCCACAATGATTGATTTCCATATGTTGAATCATCCTTGTGACCTGGAATGAGTCTAACTTGATCCTGGTGTGTGATATGTTTTATGTGTTGCTGGATTCAGTTTACTAATATTTTGTTGAGAATTTCATCAAAGATATTGGCCTGTAATTTTCTTTTTTCCTAGTGTCTTTGTTTGGTTTTGGTATCAGGGTGATACCAAAGGTGGCCTCATAGAATGACCTTGAACGTGTTTATTCTTCACTCTTTTGGAGGAGTTTGAGAAGGATAGATGTAAATTCTTTTTTGTATGTTCAGTAGAATTTCCCAGTAAAACCATCCTGTCCTGGACTTTTGTTTGCAAGAAATCTTTTTATTACAGATTATATTTCACTTTTAGTGACTACTCTACTCAAATCATCTATTTCTTCTTGATTCAGTTTTGGCAGGCTGTATGTTTATAGAAACAAGTCATCCATTTTGTGGGCATATAATTGTTTATAATACTTTTTTATAATTTTTTGTATTCTGTGGTATTGGCTATTATTTCTTCTCTTTAATCTCTTATTTCATTTGTTTGGGTCTTCCTCTTTTATTCTTGGTGAACGTGGCCAGAGGTTTGTTGATTTTTATTCTTAAAAAACAAAACAAAAAAAACATCTTATGGTTTTATTTGGGTTTTTTCTATCTTTTTTTTTAATCTCTATTTTTTAAATTTCTTCCCTGATTTTTATATAGTTACCTTCCTTCTGCTGACTTTAGGTTTTGTTTGTTCTTCTAATTCTCTTAGGTTGGGTTATTTATTGAGACTTTCCTTGTTTTTTAAGAATTGCTGTGAATTTCCCTCTTAGGATTGTTTTGTTTCACTCCATAACTTCGTATCATTGGGTTTTCATTGTCTTATATCTTAAGGAATTTTTTTTATTTCCTCTCTGATTTCATCACTGATTCATTGGGTTTTAGTAGCATGTTGTTTAGTCTCCATGAAATCATTTTTTTCTCATTTCTCTTTCTGTGGTTAATGTCTAGTTTCATATCATGGTGGTCAGGAAAGATGCTTGAAATAATTTATGCCCTCTTAAATTTGTTGAAGTTTGTTTTGTGTACTTACATGTTGTCTATCCTAGAAAATATTCCAAGTGCACTTGAAAAGAATGTGTATTCTGGGTTCTTTTGTTGTTTGTTTTTTTCTGCGGGGGGCAGTGGGGGATGTAGTGTTCTGGGGACATCAATTGTCTACCTGTTCTACTGTGTCATTCAGGATCTCTGTTGCCTTACTGATTTTCTGTCTGAAAGATCTGTTCATTGATGTCAGTAGGGTGTTAAAATCTCCTGAAAGTGAAAGTGAAAGTGAAGTCGCTCAGTTGTGCCCAAAACTTTGTGATCCCATGGACTAGTAGCCTACCAGGCACCTCCCTCCATGGGATTCTCCAGGCAAGAGTACTGGAGTGGGTTGCCATTTGCTTCTCCATAGGATCTTCCTGACCCAGGGATCGAACCCAGGTCTCTCGCATTCCAAGCAGACGCTTTAACCTCTGAGCCCCCGGGGAAGACCATTAAAATCTCCTACTACTAATATATTCTCATCAATTTTTCCCTTTATGCCTATTCAGTTCAGTTCAGTCACTCAGTTGTGTCGAACTCTCTGCGACCCCATGAAATGCAGCACGCCAGGCTTCCCTATCCATCACCAATCCCAGAGTTCACTCAGACTCACGTTCACAGAGTCAGTGATGCCATCCAGCCATCTCATCCTCTGTGGTCCCCTTCTCCTCCTGCCCCAATCCTTCCCAGCATCAGAGTCTTTGCCAATGAGTCTACTCTTCGCATGAGGAGTTTCAGTTTTAGCATCATTCCTTCCAAAGAAATCCTGGGCTGATCTCCTTTAGAATGGACTGGTTGGATCTCCTTGCAGTCCAAGGGACTCTCAAGAGTCCTCTCCAACATCACATTTCAAAAGCATCAGTTCTTCAGTGCTCAGCCTTCTTCACAGTCCAACTCTCACATCCAACATGACCACAGGAAAAACCATAGCCTTAACTAGATGGACCTTAGTCGGCAAAGTAATGTCTCTGCTTTTGAATATGACTATCTAGGTTGGTCATAACTTTTCTTCCAAGGAGTAAGCGTCTTTTAATTTCATGGCTGCAATCACCATCTGCAGTGATTTTGGAGCCCCTCAAAATAAAGTCTGACACAGTTTCCACTGTTTCCCCATCTATTTCCCATGAAGTGATGAGACCAGATGCCATGATCTTCGTTTCCTGAATATTGAGCTTTAAACCAAATTTTTAGTTTTCCGCTTTCACTTTCATCAAGTGGCTCTTCAATTCTTCTCCACTTTCTGCCATAAGGCTGATGTCATCTGCATATCTGAGGTTATTGATATTTCTCCTGGCAATCTTGATTCCAGCTTGTGTTTCTTCTAGTCCAGCATTTCTCATGATATACTCTGCATATAAGTTAAATAAGCAGGGTGACAGTATACAGCCTTTATGTACTCCTTTTCCTATTTGGAACAAGTCTGTTGTTCCATGTTCAGTCCTAACTGTTCCTTCCTGACCTGCATACAGATTTCTCAAGAGGCAGGTTAGGTGGTCTGGTATTCCCATCTCTTTCAGAATTTTCCACAGTTTATTGGATCCACGAAGTCAAAGGCTTTGGCATAGTCAATAAAGCAGAAGCAGATGTTTTCCTGGAACTCTCCTGCTTATTCCATGATCCAGCAGATGTTGGCAATTTGATATCCGGTTCCTCTGCCTTTTCTAAAACCAGCTTGAACATCAGGAAGTTCACGGTTCACGTATTGCTAAAGCCTGGCTTGCAGAATTTTGAGCATTACTTTACTAGCATGTGAGATGAGTGCAACTGTGCAGTAGTTTGAGCATTCTTTGGCATTGCCTTTCTTTGAGACTGGAATGAAAACTGACCTTTTCCAGTGTTGTGGCCACTGCTGAGTTTTCCAAATTTGCTGGCATATTGAGTGTAGCACTTTCACAGCATCATCTTTCAGGAATTGAAACAGCTCAACTGGAAATCCATCACCTCCACTAGCTTTATTCATAGTGATGCTTTCTAAGGCCCACTTGACTTGACATTCCAAGATGTCTGGCTCTAGATTAATGATCACATCGTCATGATTAACTGGGTCGTGAAGATCTTTTTTGTACAGTTCTTCCGTGTATTCTTGCCACCTCATCTTAATATCTTCTGCTTCTGTTAGGTCCAGACCATTTCTGTCCTTTATCAGGCCCATCTTTGCATGAAATGTTCCCTTGATATCTCTAATTCTCTTGAAGAGATCTCTGGTCTTTTCCATTCTGTTCTTGTCCTCTATTTCTTTGCAGTGATCACTGAAGAAGGCTTTCTTATCATTTCTTGCTATTCTTTGGAACTCTGCATTCAGATGCTTATATCTTTCCTTTTCTCCTTTGCTTTTCACTTCTCTTCTTTTCACAGCTATTTGTAAGGCCTCTTCAGAGAGCCATTTTGCTTTTTGGCATTTCTTTTCCATGGGGATGATCTTGATCCCTGTCTCCTGTACAATGTCACGAATCTCATTCCATAGTTCATCAGGCACTCTATCTATCAGATCTAGGCCCTTAAATCTATTTCTCACTTCCACTGTATAATCATAAGGGATTTGATTTAGGTCATACCTGAATGGTCTAGTGGTTTTCCCTACTTTCTTCAATTTGAGTCTGAATTTGGTAATAAGGAATTCATGATCTGAGCCACAGTCAGCTCCTGGTCTTGTTTTTGTTGACTGTATAGAGCTTCTCCATCTTTGGCTGCATAGAATATAATCAATCTGATTTCGGTGTTGACCATCTGGTGATGTCCATTTGTAGAATCTTCTCTTGTGTTGTTGGAAGAGGGTGTTTGCTATGACCAGTGCATTTTTCTTGGCAAAACTCTCTTAGTCTTCACCCTGCCTCATTCTGCATTCCAAGGCCAAATTTGCCTGTTACTCCAGGTGTTTCTTGACTTCCTACTTTTGCATTCCAGTCCCCTAGAATGAAAAGGACATCTTTTTTGGGTGTTAGTTCTAAAAGGTTTTGTAGATCTTCATAAAACCATTCAACTTCAGCTTCTTCAGCATTACTGGTTGGGGCATATAGACTTGGATAACTGTAATATTGAATGGTTTGCCTTGGAGACGAACAGAGATCATTCTGTCATTTTTGAGGTTGCATCCAAGTACTGCATTTCGGACTCTTTTGTTGACCATGATGGCTACTCTATTTCTTCTGAGGGATTCCTGCCTGCAGTAGTAGATATAATGGTCATATGAGTTAAATTCACTCATTCCAGTCCATTTTAGTTCGCTGATTCCTAGAATGTTGACGTTCATCCTTACCATCTCTTGTTTGACCACTTACAATTTGCCTTGATTCATGGACCTGACATTCCAGGTTCCTATGCAATATTGCTCTTTACAGCATCGGACCTTGCTTCTATCACCAGTCACAGCCATAGCTGGGTACTGTTTTTGCTTTGGCTCCATCCCTTCGTTTTTTCTGGAGTCATTTCTCCACTGATCTCCAGTAGCATATTGGGCACCTAGTAACCTGGGGAGTTCCTCTTTTGGTATCCTATTATTTTGCCTTCTTATACTGTTCATGGGGTTCTCAAGGTAAGAATACTGAAGTGGCTTGACATTCCTTTCTCCAGTGGACCACATTCTGTCATACCTCTCCACCATGACCCGCCCATCTTTGGTTGCCGTGCAGGCATGGCTTGGTTTCACTGAGTTAGACAAGGCTGTGGTCCCAGTGTGATTAGATTGACTAGTTTTCTGAGTATGGTTTCAGTGTGTCTGCCCTCTGATGCCCTCTTGCAACACCTACTATCCTACTTAGGTTTCTCTCACCTTGGGCGTGAGGTATCTCCTCATGGCTCCTCCAGCAAAGCATAGCCACTGCTCCTTACCTTGGACGAGGCTATCTCCTTACCGCCACCGTTCCTGACCTTCAATGTTGGATAGCCCCGCTAGGCCCTCCTGCGCTTGCGCAGTCAGGGTTCCTTGGGTTGCACCTCCAGGCTGCCAGCCCAGCCTTTGGGCATGAGTGGCTTCTCCAGCCACCTCCCCTGGCCTCGGGTTCGAGGTGGCTCCTCAGGGTCACCGCCCCTGGCCTCTGGCTCGAGGTGGCTTCTCCTGGCCGCCCCCGACCTCGGACTCGGGGTAGCTCCTCTTGGCCACCACTGACCTCAGAGGCGGGGTAGTTCCTCCCGGCAAACACAGAGTAGCTCCTCTCGGCCATTCTTTTGCTGTCGCAGCCTAGCACTCTTGGCTGCTGCCCCTGAGCTCGGACCTGGGGTAGTTCCTCTCGGCTGCGCTCAGTGCACCGCTCACTGCCGCCACTTGCGCTCAGTAGTATTTGTTATATATATTTAGGTGCTCTCATCACCGGGCTTATTTGACTTAAACGCAGAGTATATCATGAGAAATGCTGGACTAGAAGAAATACAAGCTGGAATCAAGATTGCTGAGAGAAATATCAATAACCTCAGATATGCAGATGACACCACCCTTATGGCAGAAAGTGAAGAGGAACTGAAAAGCCTCTTGATGAAAGTGAAAGTGGAGAGTGAAAAAGTTGGCTTAAAGCTCAACATTCAGAAAACGAAGATCATGGCATCCGGTCCCTTCACTTCATGGGAAATAGATAGGGAAACAGTATCAGACTTTATTTTGGGGGGCTCCAAAATCACTGCAGATGGTAATTCCAGCCATGAAATTAAAAGACACTTACTGCTTGGAAGAAAAATTATGACCAACCTAGATAGCATATTCAAAAGCAGAGACATTACTTTGCTGACTAAGGTCCATCAAGTCAAGGCTATGGTTTTTCCGCTGGTCATGTATGGATGTGAGAGCTGGACTGTGTAGAAGGTTGAGTTGATGCTCGAAGAATTGATGCTTTTGAACTGTGGTGTTGGATAAGACTCTTGAGAGTCCCTTGGACTGCAAGGAGATCCAACCAGTCCATCCTGAAGGAGATCTGCCCTGGGATTTCTTTGGAAGGAATGATGCTAAAGCTGAAACTCCAGTACTTTGGCCACCTCATATGAAGAGTTGACTCATTGGAAAAGACTCTGATGCTGGGAAGGATTGGGGGCAGGAGGAGAAGGGGACGACAGAGGATGAGATGGCTGGATGACATCACTGACTTGATGGACATGAGTCTGAGTGGACTCTGGAAGTTGGTGATGGTCAGGGAGGCCTGGCGTGCTGCGATTCATGGGGTCATAAAGAGTCGGACACGACTGAGTGACTGAACTGAACTGAATTGAAACTGGTTGTATATATATTAACAAGTTGATATCCTCTTCTTGTATTGATACTTTTATCATTATACTGTTGTTCTTTATCGTTTTTATGGCCTCTGCTTTAAAGTCTATTTTGTCTCATATGAATATCACTATTCTGCTTTCTTATCATTTCTATTTGCATGATATATCTTTTTCCATCCCCTTACTTGCAGTCTATAAGTGCATTTCTCCCTAAAGTGGTCTCCTGTAAGTCACATTTTATAAGTCCTTGTTTTATTATCCAATCTGCCACTTTCTCTCTTTTGACCAGAGAATTTAGTCCATTCACATTAAAGTAATTATAAGTATGTACTTATTGCCATTTGAAACCTTATTTTCCAATTGATTTTGAATTTCTTCTTTGTTCCTCTCTTCTTTACCTTTTTCCTTTCGTGGTTTAATGGTTTTCTTTTGTATTATGCTTGAACTCCTTTCTTTCTGGTTTAATAAATCTATTGTGTGTTTTTGATTTGTGGTTACCCTGGTTTTCAAGTTTGCTAGCCCATAACTATATCTACTTGCTTTAGAGTGGTAGTCATATAAACTCAAACAGATTCTGAAAACTCTACAATTTCTTATTTCCCTCTCCCACATTTTTTTATTTTGGTGTCCTACTTTACATCGTCATGCTTTTCCTTTTGCCATTCAGTGCAGTTATAATAACTTCAAGCCATGTTTTGATTATATTTTAATCTGTGTACTGGCTTATATAAGTGATCTTCAATCTTTTTATACATTTGCCTTTCCTATTGTAACATTCCCTTTCCTATATATTCTTGTTTCTTTTCTATTTAGAGAGAACTTTCAATATTTCTTTCAGGGTAGGTCTAGTATTTCTGTATTCTTTTAGTTTTTGCTTATCTGAGAAATTCTTTATCTCTCCTTCTATTCTAAATGAAAATCTTGCTGGGTAGAGAGTACTCTAGGATGCAGTTTTTCCCTTCAGAACTTTGAGTATATCTTGCCACTCCCTTCTGATCTGCAAAGTTTCTGTAAAAAAATCAACTGACAGCCTAAAAGAGACTCCCTTGTAACTGAGTGTTTTTCTCTCACTGCCTTTAGAATCTTCTCTTTAACTTTTGCCATTTTAATTGTTATATGTCTTAGAGTAGGTCTGTTTGGGTTCATCTGGTTTAAACACTCTGTGCTTTCTATAGCCAAATAACTATTTCCCTCCTTAGGTCTGGGAAGTTTTTAGCCATAATTTATTCAAATACATTTTTGACTCCCAATTCTCTTTTTTCCCCTCTGGGATTCCATTATGTGTAGATTGGCACACTTTATAGTATCCCACGGATCTCATATGTTGCTTTTTTCCCACACTTGACTTTCTGTCTGCCATTCTGATTGGATGATTTCCATTATTCTATTTTCCAGATCACTTATTTGTTCTGCATTATTCAGTTTGATATTTATGGTCTTTAATTTGAGTTTCATCTCAGCAGTGGAGCTGTTGAAATTTGACTGGCTTCTCTTTACAGTTTCTAGTTCCTTGTTACAGTGATCTGCATTCCTATCAATAGTCTTTCATAATTCGTTCAGCATTTTTATTACCTCCTTTTTGAACTTGGGATCTTGTAGATTGGAGGTCTGCTTCATTGTTTGTTCTTCAAGGACTTGTTCTTTTAATTGTTAATAGCTGTTCTTTTTCATTTTACTTCTGTTTCTCTGACTATGAATTTAGGAGGAATAGTTATCTACTTGGTCTTAAAGGGCTTCTTTTATATGGCAATGTGCAGCTTGCATAAGTCCAATATTTTGGGTGTAATGACTGTTTTTGGTATGGATGCCTGCCACATCTTTTCTCAGGGTCTGCAGGCTGTTGTATCCTTGATAGAAGGTGTGATTGTTGATGCAGTATCCAGAGCCAGCAATCGATGTTGGGTGGGGTCTCCTTTTTGCTCTGTGGTTGTTACAGCCCTGTCATGGGACAGTCTGATCCCCAGTTATTGGAGCAAAAGCTCCAGATCTGGTTCTAAGCCATGGTATGAGGAGGGCTGAGCTGGAGCTCTCCCTCTGGGAAAGATGCCTCTGCATATTCTTCCCCAGGAGCTGTTCACCAGGACGTGTGATGCTGTCCATCACTCTGTGATGCTGTCTGCCACCCAGTGTGCACACACACAAAGTCCGCTGCTGCAGGTGCCTTGACCCATCTCTTCTATAGGAGCACCTATAATCAACTCAGGTATTTTTCAGGCAAACATGCACACTCTCAAAGCTATAGGCACAAAGACCTGCCACAGCCATGCCTCCACTCCCACTGTGGGAGCACTAGTTATCAAGCTCAGACTTTAGCCCCACCTCTGTCCTTGTGGCTCAGGTGGTACAGAATCTTCCTGCAGTGCAGGAGACACTGGTTTGATCCCTGGGTCAGGAAGATCCCCTGGAGAAAGGAATGGCTACCCATTTCAGTATTCTTGCCTGGAAACTTCCATGAACAGAGGAGCCTAGTGGGCTATAGTCCACAGAGTTGCCAAGAGTCAGACATGACTGAACAACTAACACTCTGCACGTGGACCCCACAAAGTTCATGATACCTGCAGCAGCCAGATCTATGCCCCACTCTGAGCACACTGATAATGTGGCCGTGGTGGACTCACAGCCTTCCTTTTTCATGTTGACAGTGGGGATCCTATGGCAGGCCCATACTCAGTCCTGCACACGCTCCCAGTTGTGACCAAGGCCATACTGCAAGCACTTTGGACTGTCTCTGTGCAGTCAAACTGAGTACTCTCCCCAGGCCTGTGCACTGAAGCCCAGGTTTCTGCACTTACATGCATACCAGTAGGTATACATCTCAGGCTCAGAAATGTGGCAACATGGCCAGCACCAGATGTGCTGGTCTCACAGAGATCTTTCTGACAGCCTTGCTGGTATGAGATTTTCTACAAGCTTTCAGAAGGTATTCTGGGAGAACTGTTCCATGTTGTAGGTGTTATTTTTGATGTATTTGTAGGAGTAGATGAGCTCCATATCCCTTCCTATCCATCTTGATCTCTCCCTCAAGAAATTTTTTTAACATCAGATTTTAGAAAACAGTAAGAAACTGGAGAGAGGGAATACAGAGATAGACACAGACAGATATGGATGGAGACAGAAATAGAGATGTCTATTTCTAATCATTGCCATTGAAAGGTAGTCTCCATTTTCATGTGATTGCTCTTTTTCTTTGATTTTATGTTGATTGTCAGTGGTTGGGTGTAGAGTCACTAGGATTCTTTCTACATTTTTCTCAGTGCATACTTTTTACAATTCGAGGTTTTGAAATCTGTCCAGGATCCAACCCATTTAAGTAGCCTTGCCCCATCTTACATGTCCCACACTACACACTAATCTCTTCTACTCTCTTTTCAGAACTAGATGTCCTAATTCAAAGCACAGATTATATATTTTATATAATTATTTTCTACTTTGGAAAAAAAAAACCCTAAAACTAGCAAAAGAGTTGCAAACACAAGAGTGCAAACACAGAGAATCTTTCCTTTGAATAATTTTAAAGTGCTAACCTGGTGCTCATATATTAAAGTTATCACCCCAGATAACTTTAATATATGTTTCCTACCAGCACGCTCTATACAACCATAATCAAGATAACAACATTGATAGATTACTACTATCTAATTCTCAGAACCCCCTTCAGTTCCACCAATTGTCCCAATAACATCTTTTAGATCAGAAAGATGCCATGCTCATTCCATGGCCTTTAATTTTCACGTCTCACCTATCTCCTTCAGTCTGGAAAAGCTCAGTCTTTGACACTTACGACCTCAACATTTTTGACAATTACAGGCCAGTTATTTAGTAAATGACCCTCAAATTTTTTTTCTGTTGTTTTTATGAAGCAGGTTATGCATCTTTGAGAGGCATACTGCAGAAGTAATGTCGTGTTCTTCTCATTGCATCTTATCAGATTGTACACAATTTTGAATTGTCTCATTGATGATGTTTATTTTGATTACTTAATTAAGTTGGTAACTGCTAGGCTTCTTCACTGAAGTTACTCTTTTTCACTTTGTAATTAATAAATTGCTAAATATACTGATATTAAAAAGCAGTCAAAGGAAGAAAAAAAGGAAACAGATTAATCAAAAGTAATAAGTAGGTGAATTAGAAGAAATCTGTGCCATGACATCCAATGCAAGAGGTATTCTGAAACTATGAACACAATCAAGCGTAAAATATTACTAAGTAAAAGATCTAAACAATAGCCATTGGTTTTTGCAACTATAAGGTCAGTAGCAACAATGGCCAGCCAGTTTCAGGGGATATAGTAGTGAATGGATGTACTAGGAGTGAGGGGACAGATCAAGAGGACATAGGATAGGGTGATCTTAGTCTCTCACCCAAGTCAAGAGGAAAGATGAGGATGGATGGAGTTAGAACAAAGAGACTATGGGAGTTTACACCAGATGGCTTCAACTTTTTCCATGAAGATATGTCTACTGTTGATGGAAATGGGGCAGGGATGAGGAAGAGGTTTGGGAAAGATAATTAAGGTGTCAACAGCCCACATGAAGGCTGTCTTCATTTTAACCAAAGTTCACCTACATAAAAAATATGAGGATAATGGGAACAAATCTTGCTTTGTCCCAGCTCCATGCCTCCTGAACATGAACATCACTCTCTTCCCTGTGTCATTCCAACCTCCCCTTTGTAGCACTGACAGCTGTTCTCTCAAATGTGCCTCCAACACAATGCCATCTTCCTGCATGTTTTTGTTCTATTTAGGCCTTCAAAAGATTGCATGATACCACCTACATTGGGAAGGGCAACCTACTTGACGGAGTCCACCAGTTCAAGTGCTAATCTCAACTGGAACAGGCTCACAGACACACCTTGAAATAATGTTCCATCAGATCTCTAAGCATCCTCTGATCCAGTCAAGTTAATGCATAAAATTAGCTATCACATCATACAATGGAATGGTACTCTGCAACAAAATAAACTACTGATACACTCAAAAACATGGATAGGTCAAAATTATTTTACTGAATGAAATAAGCCAGAAAAAAGTATATATTGTATAATTCTATTTATATGCTGCTGCTAAGTTGCTTCAGTCGTGTCCGACTCTATGCGACCCCATAGACGGCAGCCCACCAGGCTCCCCCATCCCTGGGATTCTCCAGGCAAGAACACTGGAGTGGGTTGCCATTTCCTTCTCCAATGCATGAAAGTGAAAAGTGAAAGTGAAGTCGCTCAGTCGTGTCCAACTCTTCACGACCTCATGGAGCCTACAAGGCTCCTCCATCCATGGGGTTTTCCAGGCAAGAGTACTAGAGTGGGGTGCCATTGCCATATAGTGTTATAGAAAATATCCTATAGGAATAGAGAGCAAAACAGTAGTTGCCTGGGGATGATGGGGATTGGGAGTAAGAGAAACAAGTAAGTTCTAGGGATATAATGTGACTATGGTTAGCAATACTGAGTTATATATTTGAAAGTTGCTAACATTTTTGACATTTTCAACACAAGAATAAATTAGAACTATGCTAGTGAGGAATGTGTTAACTAACTTTATTGTGATAATCATTTCACTATGTGTATATCAAAGCATCACACTGTACATCTTGAACTTGCTCAGTTGCTAAGTCATATCCGACTCTTTGCAACCCCATGGACTACAGCACATCAGGCTTCTCTGTCCTTCACCATCTCCCTGAGTTTGCTCAGATTCATTCCCAGTGAGCTGATGATGCTATCTAATCATCTTATCCTCTGTTGTCCTATTCTCCTTTTGCCTTCAGTCTTTCCCAACATCAGGATCTTTTCCAATGAGTAGGTTCTTAAACTTACACAGTGTTATATGTTAATCATATATCAATAAATCAGGGCAGGGGTAGTTTCGAGATAAAATAATTGTCAATTTAGAAGATTTATATCCAGCTATTATTGAAAATAGAGATAAGGGAATTCCCTGCTCCAGTGGTTTGAACTCCATGCTTTCACTGAAGGGGTCACAAGTTCAATTCCAGGTTGAGGAACTAATATTCCACATGCTATGCAGCATAGCCGGAAAAAAAAAAATCAAGTAAAGTATTTCAGGCCAAGATTAAGAAAAAGATTTTGGTGAAAGAACTACTAAAGTGTGCTCCTCAGTAAGAAGGAAATCAGACTCAAAGAAAAGAGTGTGTTGTAGGAAACAATGGTGAGCAAAGAAACTGGCAAATGTATCAGTAATTCTAAATAAGCATTGATTGGAATAGAATAAAAATTCAAAACAATGACTAATGTCATATAGTTTACAAATGAGAGTATTAAAATACTTGGAAACAATAACATGGTAACTAGCACGGCAAAGGCCTTTTGTATACTCTTCTAAATTCCATATACTATTCAGGAGGTTCACAAGATGTTGATTAATTTTGGAATTTGTTAAGCATTCATGCTAAATTAAAAGACAAATAACAAAGGAATAATTAGGCAAAAGCAAAGTCTGTTTTGCACAGAAGCAAAAGAGAGAAAATGTTTGCTAAAAGGTTGGTTATTATCTATATTTCATATAGCATACATTCCTGTATGCTCCTAATGTAATCTGTATTTATTACTGAGCTTCATAACTACAGGTTTCTCTCCAGAAACAGAACTACTAGAACATGAAATGAATTCCAAATCTTAGGACTGAATCCATGAGAGGCAATGAGGCAATATAAGTGTAAGATTAGGAGCTAGATCTCCTGAGTATAAATTCTAGCTCTGTCATTGATTAACTGAATGATCTTGAGCCAGTAAGTTAATCTTTGATCATCTCAAGTGCCTTACTTACAGTGCTATTATACTTTAAGTGTTGCAATCAATTATTGATGTATTTCATAAATGAAGTGCTTGATAAGGTATCTATCACATAGTAAGCGGTGGCTCAAACAAACAGTCAAGAATCTGCCTGCAAGGCAGGATACCCAGTTTGATCCCTGGGTCAGGAAAATCCCTGGGAGAAGGAAATGGCAACCCACTCCAGTATTCTTGCCTGGAGAATTCCATGAACAGAGGTGCCTGGTGAGCTATAGTCCATGTGTTAAGTCATTTCAGTTGTGTCCAGAGTTTTGCGACCCTATGAATGTGTAGCCCTCCAGGATCCTTTGTTCATGGGATTCTTCAGGCAAGAATACTGGAGTGGGTTGCCATGTCCTTCTCCACAGCATCTTCTCAACCCAGGGATTGAACCCAAGTTTCTTAAGTCTTCTGCACTGGCCGGTGAGTTCTTTACCACATGTCCATAGGGTCACAAAGAGTCAGACACAACTAAGTGTGTAACACTTCCAATTCCAAGTGTTCAATAAATGGCAGTTTTTATAATTTTTGCATCTCTATCTTTCTCAGAACATATTGATAACTTATGACAAGACTGGATCAGCTCAGTTCAGTTCAGTTGCTCAGTCATGTCCGACTCTTTGCCACCCCATGAATCACAGCACACCAGGCCTCCCTGTCCATCACCATCTCCCAGAGTTCACTCAGACTCACATCTATCAAGTCAGTGATGCCATCAAGCCATCTCATCCTCTGTTGTCCCGTTCTGCTCCTGCCCCCAATCTCTCCCAGCATCAGTCTTTTCCAATGAGTCAACTCTTCACATCAGGTGGCCAAAGTACTGGAATTTCAGCTTTAGCATCATACCTTCCAAAGAAATCCCAGGGCTGATCTCCTTCAGAAAGGACTAGTTAGATCTCCTTGTAGTCCAAGGGACTCTCAAGAGTGTTCTCCAACACCACAGTTCAAAAGCAGCTAGTGAGAGATAAATGTTGGCTTGCACAAAACTGAATCCTGCCTTATTCATTCTGGCCTCATGGAAAAGAATCTAGCTCCTGCCATTCCATGGATGCTAGATTGGCCTACTGTTTAAAACAATCAGTCAACTCAGTTCAGTTGCTCAGTCTTGACTGACTTTTTGCAACCGCATGGACTACAGCACACCAGGCTTACCTGTCCATCGCCAACTCCTGGAGCTTGCTCAAACTCATGTCCATTGAATCAGTGATGGCATCCAACCATCTCATCCTCTGTCATCCCCTTCTGCTTCCACTTTCAATCTTTCCCAGCATCAGGGTCTTTTCAAATGAGTCAGCTTTTCTCATCATGTGGCCAAAATATTGGAGTTTTAGCTTCAGCATCAGTCCTTTTGAAGAATATTCAGGACTGATTTTCTTTAGAATGGGCTGGTTGGATCTCCTTGCAGTCCAAGGGACTCTCAAGTATCTTCTCCAAAACCACAGTTCAAAAGCATCAATTCTTCAGCACTCAGATTTATTTATAGTTCAAATCTCACAACCATACATGACTATTGGAAAAACAACAGCTTTGACTAGATGGACCTATGCTGACAAAGTAATGTCTCTGCCTTTTAATGTGCTGTCTAGGTTTGTCATAGTTTTTCTTCCAAGGAGCAAGCGTCTTTTAATTTCATGGCTGTAGTTACCATCTGCAGTGATTTAGATGCTGATCTAAATCTGCATCTAAAATAAATTTTAAAATAATCTGTCACTGTTTCCACTGTTTCCCTTTCTATTTGCCATGAAGTGATGGAAAATTCTGAAAGAGATGGAAATACCAGACCACCTGACCTGCCTCTTGAGAAATCTGTATGCAGGTCAGGAAGCAACAGTTAGAACTGGACATGGAACAACAGACTTGTTCCAAATAGGAAAAGGAGTACGTCAAAGCTGTATATTGTCACCTTGCTTATTTAGCTTCTATACAGAGTACATCATGAAAAATGCTGGACTGGAAGAAACACAGCTGGAATCAAGATTGCTGGGAGAAATATCAATAACTGCAGATATGCAGATGGCATCACCCTTATGGCAGAAAGTGAAGAGGAGCTAAAAAGCCTCTTGATGAAAGTGATAGTGGAGAGTGAAAAAGTTGG
>SJYC01017465.1:0-11460 GCA_006408675.1 Madoqua kirkii | reverse complement strand
GTGTGCTGCAATTCATGGAGTCACAAAGAGTCGGACATGACTGAGCAACTGAACTGAACTGAACTGAATGGGACCAGATGCCATGATCTTAGTTTTCTGAACATTGAGCTTTAAGCAAACTTTTTCATTCCCCTCTTTCACTTTGATCAAGAGGTTCTTTAGTTCTTCTTCGCTTTCTGCCATAAGGATGGTGTCATCTGCATATTTCAGGTTATTTATATATCTCCCAGCAATCTTGGTTCCAGCTTGAGCTTCATCCAGCCTGGCATTTCTCTGCATATAAGTTAAACAAGCAGGGTAACAATATACAGCCTTGATGTACTCCTTTCCCAATTTGGAACCAGTCTCTTTCCATGTCCAGTTCTAATTGTTTTTTTTAAATGTTAAGTTTTAAAACAGCTTTTTCACTTTCCTCTTTCATCTTCATCAAGAAGCTCTTTAGTTCATCTTTGCATTGTGCCTCTAGAGTGATATTACCTGCATATCTGAGGTTATTGATATTTCTCCCAGAAATCCTGATTCCAGATTGTGAGTCATCCAGCCCAGCATTTCACATGATGGATTCTTCATATAAGTTAATATGCAGGGTGACAGTATACAGCCTTGATGCAGTCCTTTCCCAATTTTGAACCAGTCTGTTGTTTCCTGTCTAGTTCTGTTGCTTCTAGTTCTGCATACAGGTTTCTCAGGAGTCAGGTAAGGTGGTCTGGTAATCCCATCTCTTTAAGAATTTTCCATAGTTTGTTGTGATCCACACGGTCAAAGGCTTTAGTGTAGTCAATGAAGCAGATTATTTTTGTAATTCCCTTGCTTTGCCTACGATCCAGTGGATGTTGGCAGTTTGATCTCTGATTCCTCTTCACTTTCTAAATCCAGCTTATACATCTGGAAGTTTTCAGTTCATGGACTGAAGTCTAGCTTCAGAGAATTTTGAGCATAATCTTGCTAGCATGTGAAATGAGTGCAATTGTATGATAATTTGACCATGCTTTGGCATTGCCCTTCTTTGGGACTAGAATGAAAATTGACGTTTTTGAGTCCTGTGGCTGCTGCTGAATTTTCCAAATTTCTGGCATATTGAGTGCAGTACTTTAGCCACTTTAAGACAATCAATACTGGTCAACTCAACACTTGCATCCCACACTCAATATGCCAAGGGAAAGGAAGCATCAAAGAAGCAGATGTGGTGCAACCCTTCCCCTAGATTTCCCTGATTTACATTAATAGATCCAGCTGCAAGTCTTGGCACTCAGCTTCTTGACTCCACAAGGGAAAGCCTGGCTCTCCCTCCACCACTTACACTGAGCTGTCAAGACAAGGTCGGAGCCAGGGTTCTGCCATGTCATAGTGCTATTATATCCACATCACTGACTTTGCCAAAGGAGGGCCCAGTGCTCCTCTGCCCAAGCAGTTTTTTAATCCAACAGCCCCTACTCTCAGCTGGCCCTGCTGGATCTCTATGTTTTCCCCAGAATGTAGTGGACAGTGTGCAGGTGGACCTGCATGTATTTCCAGCTTGAAAAGTTTTCCCCAACAACACTGCTCCAGGAAGCTTTGTGTGCATACTACTTGACCATTTGCCCTAGTCTGCAAGACAATCTGCTGGTCAGACAAAAGATACAGCAACAGGTATCCAGTTTCAGTTGACCCTTGTACTGGCCCACTTATACACAGATTTTTTTCAGTAGTAAATGTTACAATCAGTTAGATGAATCCTCGGATAGAGAAGCACCTATACAGAGGAAGCACAGATACAGAAGGCCCAGTGTAAATCACACTCAGATCGCCCATAGTTCAGAGGGTTGGTCTCCCTACTCCCTTAGTGTTGTACGAGGCTCAAGTGTACACTCATCCAGCGCTACTGGCTCTACCTGACTTTCTTGATGCACAGCAGGCAACCACAGCCCTTGTGATCACTTCAGGGATCAGCCCCAATGTCTTCTTTGTTCTCCCTTCTCTCAAGCATAAAGTCTTTGACCACTTTTCCCTCATCTATTCTTCAGCTCTAATTTTAATTTTTAAATCTATTTTTAATTTTTAAATTTAGATCAAGATTGCCAGGAGAAATATCAATAACCTCAGATATGCAGATGACACCATCCTAATAACAGAAAGTGAAGAAGAACTAAAGAATCTCTTGATGAAAGTGAAAGAGGAGAGTGAAAAAGTTGGCTTAAAATTCAACACTCAGAAAACTGAAAGATCATGGCATCTGGTCCCATCACTTCATGGCAAATAGATGGGGAAACAATGGAAACAGTGAGAGACTTTATTTTGAGGGGCTACTAAATCACTGCAGATGGTGGCTGCAGCCATGAAATTAAGACGCTTGCTCCTTGGAAGAAAAGTTATGACCAACCTAGACAGCATGTTAAAAAGGAGAGACATTATTTTGCCAACAAAGGTCTATCTAGTCAAGGCTATGATTTTTCCAGTGGTCATGTATGGATGTGAGAGTTGGACTATAAAGAAAGCTGAGTGCCAAAGAACTGGTGCTTTTGAACTGTGGTGTTGGAGAAGATGCTTGAGAGTCCCTTGGACTACAAGCAGATCCAACCAGTCCATCCTAAAGGAAATCAGTCCTGAATCTTCTTTGAAAGGACTGATGTTGAAGCTGAAACTCTCATACTCTGGCCACCTGATGCGAAGAACTGACTCATTGGAAAAGACTCTGATGCTAAGAAAGATTGAAGATGGAAAGAAAAGGGGATGACAGAGGATGAGATGATTGGATGGCATCACTGACTCAATGGACATGAGTTTGGGTACTTGCTGGGAGTTGATGATGGACAGAGAAACCTGTTGTGCTGCAGTCCATGGGGTTACAAAGAGTTGGACACGACTGAGCAACTGAGCTGACTGATTCTGCAGCTGCCTTGTCTGTCCGACATCTACTGCTTTCTTTCCCTGGACAATTTCACTGGGTAACTTTATACCACAATTAAGATTAAGGTCTCATTTCACTTTGAACAAAGAAACTGGGCCTTTCTCTCTTGTTGGAGAGGTTAGGAAGCAATGACCAAGATGGGTAAAGAGACTGAAGTCCCTGGAAGTACTTCCTAATAATGCTGCTGACCTTGGATTGGTTACTGCATGATCTTTACATATCTGTTTAAGGAAACCACTGAGGAAAGCAGGGAAATATCTATTAACTTCACTTGCCTTTCTTTAAGTACCCACTAAGGCTAGATGGTGAACTACTTACTGAGAGATCGATAAAAACAAAGAGGTGGTAGTTGGAAACAATGAAATGGGAAACTGTTAGAAGTGCAAGATTCCATCTGCAACAACCCATTTAAATAATGGGCTAGTCAAACTTTAATTTTTTAAACCTTGGATTTGTTGTTGTTTAGTTGCTGACTCTTTTGCGACCCCAAAGACTGTAGCCCATCAGGCTCCTCTCTGTCCATGGAATTTCCCAGTAAGAACACTGGAGTGAGTTGTCATTTCCTCCTCCAGGGGGTCTTCTTGACCCAGGAATCAAACCCAGGTCTCCCACATTGCAGGCAGACTCTTTACCATTTGAGCCACCATCAAAGCCAAAGGGAAACCTTGGATGGCACAGATTTATTTCTTTTTTAATCCAGAAATCAAATGTATTTAACAAATTGAGGTTAATACAGATCAAAGAAACATCAAAGATCATTACATAGGTGTGAGCTTCATTCCTCTTCTTCCTACCTCCATCTTTCATTCATTCAACAATTACATTTCAGGCATTAGATTAAGTTTCTCATATACACAGGGTGGAAACTTTGTGATACTATTTAAATCTTTGTGTGCTTCTATATAAGAAACAGCAAAGATTATCTGTATCACTGCAAAGAAACTCAGTCTGGAACTAGTGACTTCAGAGAAGAAGTCTTAACATAAGGCACGTCTAAGGGGGCTTCATTAGTGAAACAGTGGAAGGTGCCAAGGTGTGGTGGTCTCAGCCGGAGGCAGCTCAGGGCAGTGGACCCAAAGGCAGAGTTACAGCAGAGCTCTGCCAAAGCATTGCCTGGAAGGTCAGCCCTCTTCCCACTCGAACCTGAGTGCAAAGAAACCTAGTGGCTATTTCTTCAACTTAAACAAACCTTTGACCCGAAGGCGAGTGGGGCTCTCTTCACATCCAAACAAAATTTGTCTGTTAGCTTTCAGGGAAACAAATATAAAAACCAAATGTGCTTTTTTTTTTTAAATAAAAGCAACTAATTCATATCCTGAGAAAGATCTCACCATGATTGCTTGATGACTTATCTGTTTGACTCCCCAACTCACTCTATGTTCCTTATTAATTATCAAAACTTATTTATGCACTGGTTATTTAGATAGCCTGCAAAGTTCTTACTGAAACAAGCAAACACATTTTTTTTAATTTTCCAAAATCTGTTGTCCCCTTTCCTTCAGAAGCACAGAGAGCAAGTTCTTGTAGTTTCTTAGATGGATGACAGATTTTGATCTAATTAATCCAGAGCTCTGTGTATAGAAATGACTGTACAGCAAACATGTCTATTAACAAAAAAGCAGTGATTACTGGTTGGCACTGGGCCGTAACTCCACATAAGCAATGAACGAATGCCTACAACTGTCTCTGTGCCATATGGGTTCTGCTGTAGCAATGAATTTGATCCAATGCAAGGTTAAGAGATGTCAAATTTAACTGTGGTTTAATTGATACTGGTAAGAGGTTCTAAATAAAGAAGCAGTGTGTGTGCTATCAGAAACAGGCAAGATGGCAGGTTCTAGCCTCCCAGTTTGTTGGCAACTCAGTTATAGCCAGACATTCAAATTAGTTTCCAAACTCAACTTTTTCAAATATGACTTTTTTGGGAAGCTGGGTTAATGGGTTTATTAGCAGTTAACTGAAATGGAACGCACTATCATCAATCCGTCTGTGGTTACCTCCCTCTTCACCATGAAGTTACTGAGTACACAAACCGTGTACAAAACTTAGATTCAACAAGTCCAGCATGAACTCATTATCTTCCCCAAACTCACTTTTGCATCTGAATTTCCCATTCAGATAATGGCCCTTCTGATTACCAAAATGGGCTTCCCAGGTGGTGCAGCGGTAAAGAACCTGCCAATGTAGGAGACGTAAGAGATTTGTGTTCAGTGTCTGGGCCAGGAAGATCGCTTGGAATAGGGCATCGCAACCAACTCCAGTATTCTTGTCTGGAGAAGCCCATGGACAGGTGGCAGGCCTCGGTTCAGAGGGTGGCAAAGAGTCAGACACGACTGACGTGACAGCCCGCACAATGACAGGTGAAGGATCTTAAAGTCATCTTGACTCCTCCAGCGGTCTCACCCCCACATCCATTAGGTCACTGAGTTCCATAAGTTCAACATCTGAATGTTTCTCACATGTGTCTACTTCTGTCCCACTGCCAGCTGCTCAGCCCACCTCTTTTCTCCCCTGATTTAGAACAGCCTCCTAGCTAGAAGGCCTGCCTCTGTCCTTCCAACTGCTGGATACTTTCCTGCAAACCGCCACCCCCCCCCCGATAGTTTATTTTCTGTATCTCCTAAGATAGAATTCAGGTTTTGCTTCAGCCACCCCAGATTCCTTATCTTGCCCAGGTACATGCGTGCATCCTTGTCACACTGTTTCCTCTGCTTAAAATACCCCCACGCCCTGCCCTAAATTTTTTACCTGAAAATTAAGAGAGAAAAGCTCAAATCTTACTTTCCTAAGCCATTCCCAGCCTCAAGTGGAGCTCATCTCCTTTTTCTGTGCTCCCACAGCTCTTTGTTTGTAACTTTATTACAGCCCTGATCTGATGTATTAGAGCTGTATTTATGTCTATCTATCCATCTCAATTATGAGTCCCTATGATTCCTATCCATCTCAGTTATGGAATATAATGCCATTCATCTTGATACAGCCATGTTCCCCACAGTGTTGGGCCTGACTGTGAGGTGAGTGAAGAACGCACAGAAGAGCATAGTCAAGCCCTGTGGATAGTCTTACTGAACCCGCATTAACAGCAGTACTCAGAGTCTCAGCCGTTCTACTACAGGAGGACATACCTCTTCTGCAGCAGCTGAACTCAAGCTCAACCAGGTGTGTCTCTTACCAATTAACAATGACAACAACAATGTTTATTAGCACTACTTTGTGCAAAACACTTTACAATCATTGCTTCATTTATTATTCAGAACAGTCCGATAGGGTAAGGATTTTTCTCCACATTTTTCTCTTGTATTTGGCATTTAGTGAATAAACGATAAACACTCTCAATGAATGAATAATAAAATCATTATATTATTACCCTGATTTTGCTGATAAAGAAATCAAAATATAGAGGGGGTTAGGGGATGGACTGTGGTGAGGGTAATAAACCAAAAACTGGCAGAGGACTAAGCTCAACCGAGAGACCATGAGTCAAGATTCCATATGACTCATTTCTAAATCCTTACATACCTCAACACATGCGTTATACATAATTGATACTCAAAATAGATCTATTGGATTGTATCATAGATAAAATTTACAATAAAGTGGGTATAGCTACATGGCGATGAACCTTTATTGTGAATAGTATAAATTTTGAAGGAAAGAAACTGCTCTCAAAAAAGTTACTGTTACCTCCTGCTTCTCTCACTCTCCTTCCATCTCTCTGCCACTCACATTCCTCCCACTTTCAACAACAAATAAAAATTTCAAAGCCTCATCTTAGCCCTCTCATTTGTTAGGGCTGAAAATTCAGTGTCTGTTATACCAGAGAGGAAAGCATGGAAGCAATGTAAAATAAAACCATGTAAAATAAAGACTTTTCAAAGAATTCCTAAATTCTGATCTTTTCTGATATTCCCCTGACTGCAGTTAATAAAAATAGCTACAGTTAATAAAACATTCTATCCACTCCTTTTCAATGCTGCCTATTATTCTTGAATGCTCAAAAGCCCCAGGCTCCCAGCCAGGTCAAAAGGTTTCACAAAACATCCACGAATTATTTCGAAGCAGTGAGACTCCCACAGCATGTCTCCCCGGAAGCTGTAAGGCAAGAAAATCCATCCTCTCTTTCTGATCGAAAGTCAGAATTCACTGGAGAAGATACAAAGAAACCACCAGATAAAGGTTTATTTTTCACCTTCAACCTGTAATCCCAGATACACTCCTCACCTAAGAAGGGGCACTCTCTCCCAGGAGAAGAACCCCAGCCTACCTTCTGTGACAGTATTTTCACTTCTTTTTATAACAACTACAAATTTGGTTTTAAGAAAAAATTCCATTCTCTAGTATGCTGGAGGGCACTAGCAGTTTTCTCTTCCTAGCATTGAAGCGAGAAAAAGCTTCCACCTTAGCCCTTTTGCCGATCCTCTTTCCACCAGATTTTAGCAGGTTCAAGTTGAGCCTCTGTTCACTCCTCTGTTCAACCAAACCTGTATGTACACCCTTCTGGCTGTGCTGGATGCTGTCAGAATACTGTGGCCCCTGAAAGTAACACAGGATATACAGAGTGAGCCAGCCACCGCTGATTCCTTATCCAAAACCCCATTTCTTCAGATGTGGATTGTGGCTTTAGAGACCTCCTAACCCCCAAACTCCTGGAGCTGTTCGTTTATATAATTCCATCCTCATCTGGCCAGCGTTATATTCCCTACTGACACTGCCCACAGCAAAAAGGCTTTGAAAGTCAAAAGGTAATAGGTTCCAGCGAAGACCAACAGGGACATGAAAATAACTGTCTTAATATTCACATTTATAAAATCAAATCAAACTTTTTTGGTAAGCTACACTCTCCCAATAATTTGAAACACTAAATTATTAATTTATCTCATCCTTTTGCTGGGATACCTTCAACAAGTGTGTGATAGTTTTGTCAGAACCAAGTGTCCAGAATCTATTTGCTTTGTGCGTGCTCAGTAACTCAGTTACTCAGTAACTCAGTTATTCAGTCTTGTCCAACTCTCTGCAGCCAGATGGACTATAGCCTGCCAGGCTCTTCTGTTCATGGGACTCCAGGCAAGAATACTGGTGTGGGTTACCCTGCTCTCCTCCAGGGGTTCTTCTCAACCCAGGGATCAAACCTGCATCTCTTATGTCTCCTACACTAGCAAGTGTGTTCTTTATCACTAGCTCTTCCTGGGGAGTCCATTGTAGATTCTTCAAATTATTTTTTATCCTGGTCTGGAGAATCTCAAAAGTTGGAGGAGACAGTGGATTTTTTTTTTACTTCATCTCTATTGCATAATTCTAGTACATGACAATTAAAAAACAATTTTAAACTGAGTGAATATTAGAAGGACCATTCCCAGAGCCCCTACAACTTCATATTCATTCATTTAAGAGATCTTCCTTGAGCACCTATTTTCTGCCAGGCTTTGTGCCAGACACAACACAGAAACAGTCAAGTGGATGATGGATTTTTAAATTCTAGCATTTTGAATGTGCCACTGGCCATCTTCACCTTGTGAACAATCTCCTTCATCAGCATAAAGTCTTTTTGTAGAGCTGGCTTTGCTGTCCCATTTCTAGGCAAAAATTAGAACTTCTGTTAGAGCCTGCGTTTCCACCCAGGCTTCTATCAGGCTTGAGCTTTTAAAAATTATGACATTTTATTGCAACAAAATTGAGTCCTCAGGCCAGATCCTTCTACAGCAATCACAATTACAACAAAAAGTTTATTATAACAGAAAATATTCCAAAGTCCTGCTGATGGCACATGGAGGGAGTGTTCAGGTGACTTCTAAATGTTTTCCCAATGGCACTGACCGGGAGCCATATAGCTGGTAGGTTTCCATGGCAGGTTTCGTTGCCATTGTCCCCTCTCCTCACCATTGCAATGTGCAGGGTTCTTTTCCTGGAGAGATTTTTACTGTAACTACCATCCTCTAAAACTCCTGCCTGATTTATTCCTCAGGGTGATCTAAGACACCAGAGAACTGAGAATTAGCTCCTTTTAACCAAAAACAAAGAAAGGAGGTAGTTCTCTACTCCAAATAAAGCCTCATGTCCTCCAATGGTTGATTAGATGCTGCTAAATCAGGCCCTAACCCAACTTTCCCATTTCATCTTCCTTAATGGAGCTAAGAAAGTGCAAAGGAAAAAAGTGTTAGGTGCTCAGTCATGTCTGACGCTTTGTGACCCCATGAACGGTAGCCCTCCAGGTTTCTCTGTCCATGGAATTCTCAGAGGCAAGAATACTGGAGTGGGTAGCCATTCCCTTTATGACCCAGAGGATCTTCCTGACCCAGGGATCAAATCAAAGTATCCTGCATTGCAGGCAGATTCTTTACGATCTGAGCCACCAGGGAAACCTTAATGGAGAATTCTGGTCAAATGCCCAGCTCAGTACCATCTAAAAGGGCCCTGTGCTTTCTCATCATGATTCCTTCACACAAAACATCCTTGCCACCAAGAACACCCTTCAAAATTCTAACTATCCTTTAATACCCAATTCAAACCCTATCTCCTCAAAAAAGCTTTCACATAACTTACTCACACTGACATCATCATATTCACTTTTTCACAAATTATAGTAATTATGCAGCTGAAAGGTGCTGAAGGTCTGAATCAGAACAATGGTAGCAGAGATGCACAAAACAGAATAGATTCAAAATCCATAATGGTGGTCAAATGACCAAGGCTGGGTGGCCGGCTGATGGTGGGTGTAATTATGGATCCTTCTTGCCTGAAAACTGGGAATGAGGCTAAGGCCATGGGGAGAACCTGAAGCATTTTCCATACAATTTTTACTAAGGTACAATATTTAGAATCCAAGGCAGAAATGAACAACTGGTTTAACCTAGTGGGAAAATTCTTAAGATTTTGTATTTTCCCAAAGGAAGTAGAAAGTAAAGAAACATCTTCATAGCACAGAGATCTGCTGCTGACTCTAATTACAATAATCTCTCATTCTGAAATTACTTTTTTTTCCCCCTCACTGGTTCTTTTATCACAGACACCCAATTTGAAATCAAAGATAACTGACGTCACCTCTGCATTTTTCATTACCTGAAGTATCGGGAATAAAGGATATATCCTTCATGCCCCTTGAGCCATACATGCGCATGTCTCAGTCTGTCTTGCCTGAAATAAATTTGCTACAATCACTGTTTTTACAATATGCTAAAGATATATTACCAAAATAAGCTTGCTCCTCCACAGAATAGTGAGCCGAAGGCATTGTGCTCCATCTTTACAATGAAATGCAGATTTCTCATTGAAAGACTAATCTTCAGTTTCAAAAGACTGAACAAAATGGTGCTTAAGAAGAATTAGAGCTGGTTAAATATAAGCTGCTAAAAACATCAAGGACGAGAATATTCTTTAAGTATCCAAGCATTTTCATCTGCTTATGATTTAAACCATTTTTCCCCATCTTGTCTTAATATTGTCTTCTAAGTTCAGCAAACAAAAATCAGTTAAGCATGCTGACCCAGAGCCTTCTTTACCTAAATGATCTTATTTCTCCATAACTGTGTCTTTAAGAGATTGCTTCATACTGGTAATACTGGTCCCTCTGGTGACCTTGACATCACTAACAGAACTGAAGGGCCCTGGTAAAAATTCCCCTCCTCTGGTCTGGCCCCACTTACAGCAGAACCGAAGTCAGTCCTGGTGTGACACTCATGCTCCTGGTGTGATATTCATGCTCACATCCACTCACCATCTCCTCTCAGACCACTCCTCATTGACAGACAACAGTTCAAGGAGACTCTGCTTAAAATTAACTATCCATCCCTTCCTTAGAAGACTTAGGGACCAATTTCAATGCTTTTCATCGCTATGTTCTACTCAATCTCATATAGTTTTCTCTATCCCCAATCTGCATATCTGAGGTTATTGATATTTCTCCTAGCAGTCTTGATTCCAGCTTGTGTCTCATCCAGCCCATTTCACATGATATACTCTGCATATAAGTTAAATAAGCAGGGTGACAATGTATAGCTTTGATGTACTCCTTTCCCAACTTGGAACCAGTCTGTTGTTGCCCCATCTCTTTAAGAATTTTCCACAGTTTGTTGTGATCCACACAGTCAAAGCCTTTGGCGTAGTCAATAAAGCAGAAATAGATGTTTTTCCGGAACTCTCTGGTTTTTTCTATGATCCAACAGATGTTGTAATGTGATCTCTGGTTCCTCTGCCTTTTCTAAATCCAACTTGAACATCTGGACATCTGGAAGTTCTCAGTTCATGTACTGCTAAAGCATTGCTTGGAGAATTTTGAGCATTACTTTGCTAGCATGTACAATTGTACAGTAGTTTGAACATTCTTTGGCACTGCCTTTCTTTGGGATTGAAATGAAAACTGACATTTTCCAGTTCTGTGGCCACAGTTGAGTTTTCCAAATTTGCTGGCATATTGAGTGCCACACTTTAATAGCAAAATCTTTTAGGATTTGAGATAGCTCAATTGGGAGAAATATCAATAACCTCAGATATACAGATGACACCACCCTTATGGCAGAAAGTGAAGAGGAACTAAAAAGCCTCTTGATGAAAGTGAAAGAGGAGAGTGAAAAAAAAAA
>SJYC01017464.1:0-12865 GCA_006408675.1 Madoqua kirkii | reverse complement strand
CATATTGAGTGCCACACTTTAACAGCAAAATCTTTTAGGATTTGAGATAGCTCAATTGGGAGAAATATCAATAACCTCAGATATGCAGATGACACCACCCTTATGGCAGAAAGTGAAGAGGAACTAAAAAGCCTCTTGATGAAAGTGAAAGAGGAGAGTGAAAAAAAAAAAAACTGACTTAAAACTCAGCATTCAAAAAACTAAGATCATGGCATCTGGTCCCATCACTTCATGGCACATAGATGGGGAAACAGTAGAAACAGTGAGAGACTTTATTTTCCTGGGCTCCAAAATCACTGAAGATGGTGACTGCAACCATGAAATTAAAAGACACTTGCTCCTTTGAAGAAAAGCTATGACAAACCTAGACAGCATATTAAAAAGCAGAGATATTCAACAATGGTCCATCTAGTCAAGCTATGGTTTTTTCAGTAGTCATGTATGGATGTGAGAGTTGGACTATAAAGAAAGCTGAGCGCCAAAGAATTGATGCTTTTGAACTGTGGTGTTGAAGAAGACTCTTGAGAATCCCGTGGACTGTAAGGAGATCCAACCAGTCCATCCTAAAGGAAATCAATCCTGAATATTCACTGGAAAGACTGATGCTGAAGCTGAAGCTCCAATACTTTGGCCAAGCAATGCAAAGAACTAGCTCATTGGAAAAGCCCCTGATGCTGAGAAAGACTGAAGGCAGGAAGAAAAGGGGATGACAGAGGATGAGATAGTTGGATGGCATCACCAGCTCAAGGGACATGAATTTGAGTAAGCTCCAGCAGTTGGTAATGTACAAGGAAGCCTCCCATGCTGCAGTCCATGGAGTCACAAAGAGTTGGACATGACTGAGCGACTGAACTGAACTAAACTGATCCCCAATCTACCCAATCTCCTTTCCCCCTCCATCCTCCAAACACTTCCCCTGGGTCCTTTGGAACTCATCATCTGTCAGGAGTAAAAACAGCTTTTAGTCAACTTCTCTGAATATTCTAACTTCTCAATCCAATTGAAATTTCAAGTAGATCTTCAGGTCACTGCTTCAGCTGCAGCTCCCCCAAGTGGTGGTGTTTGTTCTCTGATACCATTTGTCCGGAAGGAGGGGTTCATCCTCTTCATTTCTCACTGCCACTTCTAGACAAGTCTGATTCTGCCCTGCAGACTTATGCTACAATACCCATACTTCGTGCAATGATCTAGTCTTCCTCCCTGTCAACCACTCTCATTAAATGAAAGAATGTCTCTCTTGTTCACTGTCTTCCTCTCCACTTCTATTTCTGCAACAATTTTTGGTGGATTCATGGCTACATAGATATGTCAGATCCTTGATCTTTTCATCTGCCATTGACATTATCCTGAATCCCACCTCAGCCACTTACTTTCATAATCAAGCCCTTTTGCTTTTCATCATGAGTAATTTCACTCCTTCAGATTTTCATTTTAAGTATCTCTCTCTAATCATAACCCATGATCTTTTCAACTTCTCTTTGACTTCAACTCCAACAGAGCTTTGGTTCCCCAGGATATCCAAATCCTTTGGTCTTACCACTCTGGTACTGCCTGTCCATCAGACTCTCACATCCCCACTTTTCCAGCCTAAATTTCACTTCTAAAATCACTTCCTCATGAGTTTGGGATCAACATGCACACATTGCTATATTTAAAGTGGATAAGCAGTAAGGACCTACTGGAACTCTGCTCAACAGGGAGTTTAGGGGAGAATGGATACATGTATATGTATAGCTGAGTACCTTTGTTGTCCACCTGAAACTATCAGAACATTATTAATTGGCTATACTCCAATATAAAATAAAAAGTAGTAAAAATAAAATAATAAATAAAGTCACTTCCTCATATATACTCTCAACTCTCCTGCTCATCTCTCCTACCATGAATCCAGTTCATGAAGCTACAGCTACACATGCAACCCACTCCAGTATTCTTGCTTCAGGAATCCCATGGACAGAGGAGACTGGGGGGTTATAGTCCATAGGGTCATAAAGAGTCAGACACAACTGAAGTGACTTAGCATGTACCCGTACTCTATGACTACACCTGAACCAACACTAAATGCTAGAGAAAAATTTTCAATCCTTCTGACTAATCCCATTTTAAAGT
This sequence comes from Madoqua kirkii, assembly GCA_006408675.1. Classification (NCBI taxonomy): domain Eukaryota; kingdom Metazoa; phylum Chordata; class Mammalia; order Artiodactyla; family Bovidae; genus Madoqua; species Madoqua kirkii. The sequence goes on along the minus strand of SJYC01017464.1, from coordinate 10,756 downwards.
CATGACCACAAAATTCAACCGTGTCCTCAATAGTAACCAGGAATCGCAACATATTGTCCTGGCAGTTCATCCTCCTGCCCTCTAAGACAAATTTATGTTATATCCTCTTTACTCAGAAATCCAACATGTTCTGTATATTCCTCTCTCAAATGATAAGATCATTTCTTATTTCATAAATTAAAAAGGAACAGGCAAAAGAGAACTTTCTCATACTGAAACCAAGTCTGGCATCCTATCTGTACCTGTGCCCACATCCTGGATGCTCTCTTAGCATGGGTAACTGAGCTGTGTGTCCTTTCTGAGGCTACCTCCTCCCCTTAGGCAGTGGACCCAGCCCCTCTTACCTGCTTGAGAGCTTTGGCAAAGCATGAATCTCCATTCTTTCTAATAAGCATTGGGGGTTTGCTACCAGATAACACATCAGCAAACAGATTGTAATAGTCTCCTTTTGAGGGAAAAAAAAAAAAGCCTTCCATTGACCCCACATCTTTCTCCCCTTACTATTAACTCTCCTCTACATTTTTTGGCTCCAATTCACAAGAAAACTATGTAAGTGTCCATGCTGTCTGTATTCAATTTCTCACTCCTCAATCTTTCTTGAACTTCTTCCATTCAGGCATTCAAGTTAAATCCCCTCCATGTCACCAAAACTGCTTCTTTCAAGGTATCAAAAGACCTTCTGAACTGCCAAAGATAAATCTTTTCTTAGCTATTATCTAATTTGTTTCTCTAGCATCAGCATCATTTGATATCTTATCTGTCCTTCTTTCCTGGAACACTTTTTTTTCCCCTTGGACTTGAGATATCTATCACAGTTCCGGTTTTCTTCTTACCTCACTGTTTCTTTCAGTCTCATTTCCTGGATTCTTCCTGCCTTCCAAGACTCAGTCCTTGACCACTTCTCTCTCAGTGCTCAATCTCAGTGCTCTTAATCCTTCCGTTGCTTTCAGTACTATGTGCTGAATGTCCCAAATTTACATCTCTGTCCTCTTCTCCCATAAACTTCATACACGTGCATCCAACTCCTTACATGACATCTCCACCTGGCTGTGCTACAGGAATCTCTGCAGATGTACTTCAAAACAAACAAAAATTGCTAGGTTATATGATAGTTCTATTTTCAGTTCTTAAGGAACTTCCATACTACCCTCCGTAGTGGCTGTACCACTTTATATTCTCAACAACACTCTCACCACCATTTATTGTTTGTAGATTTTTTTTTATGATGGCCACTATGACCCATGTGAAGTGATACCTCACCGTAGTTTTGATTCGCATTTCTCTAATAATAATTAGCTATGTTGAGCATCTCTTCATATGCTTTTTGGCCATTCGTCTTCTTTGGAGAAATGGCTTTTTAGACCTTACACCCACTTTTTTGATGGGATTGTTTGTTTGTTTGTTTGTTTTGACATTGAGCTGCGTGAGCTGTTTTTATATTTTGGAGATTAATCCGTTGTTGGTTGGTTGCTTCATTTGCAAATATTTTCTCCCATTCTGAGGGGTGTCTGCTTTGTTTATGGTGGTTTTTTTTGTTTTTGTTTTTGTTTTTTTTTTTTTTTTGCTGTGCAACAGCTTTTACATTTAATTGGATCTCATTTGTTCATTTTTGTTTTTATTTTCATTACTCTAGGAGGTGTATCAAAAAAGATCTTGCTGCAACTTACATCAGAGTGTTCTGTCTATGTTTTCCTCTAAGAGTTTTAAAGTGTCCCAGCAATCCCACTCTTGAGCTTATACAGGAGAAAACCATAATTGAAAATGATATGTCTACCCCCATGTTCATTGCAGCACTATTTACAATAGCCAGCATATGAAAGCAACCTAAATGTCCATCAACAGAGGAATGGGTAGAGAAGATATCATACATATATAAAATGTAATATTGCTCAACCATAAAAAAGAACAAACTAATGACCTTTGCAGTAACATGGATGGACCCAGAGACTGTCATACTGAATAAAGTCAGACACAGAAAGATAAATATTATGTGATAGCAATATGGAGAATCTAAAAAAAAGGGTAAAAGTCACAAAACAAAAGTAGACTCAGGGATGTAGAAAAGAAACATGGTTATCAGGAGATAAGTCGGGAAGGGATAAATTGTGAGATTGGGATTGACGTATACCTACTACTATATATAAAATAGATAAATAATAAGAAACTGCTGTACAGCATATGGAACTCTGCTTAATACTTTGTAATGGCCTATATGGGAAAAGAATCTTAAAAAAAAAAAAGGTGTATATGTGGGCCTCCCCAGTGGCTCAGTGGTAAGGAATCCTCCTGCAATGCAGGAGACCCAGGTTTGATCCCTGGGTTGGGAAGATCCCCTGGAGGAATGCACGGAAACCCACTCCAGTATTCTTGCCTGGAGAATCCCATGGACAGAGGAGCCTGGCAAAGAGTCAAACACAACTGAAGCAACTAAGCATGCACACGTGTGTGTGTGTGTGTGTGTGTGTGTGTGTATAGCTGATTCAGAAACTAACACAACAGTGTAGACCAACTGTATTCCAATAAAAATTTTTAAAAAACAACCCAAGAATCCCTTGCCATCAACAATGAATAACCATGAGAAGATGCTTTATTTCACTAGCAATCGGGTTGTGGCAATCAAAAAGCACAATGCATTTTTACTATCACATCATTATTAGCAACTGTGCTGCTTACGAATATTTATGTGTATGTCATCAGTGCACATGCACACACAGTTTTATTGGGAATTAAAGGGTCATAAGGCCTGATGCTGGGAAAAATTGGAGACAGGAGAAGAAGGGAAAGACAGAGGATGAGATGGTTGGATGGCATCACCGACTCAATGGACATGAGTTTGAGCAGGCTCCAGGAGTTGGTGATGGACAGGGAAGCCTGCCGTGCTGCAGTCCATGGGGGTGCAAAGAGTCGGACACGACTGATTCACTGAACAACAGTAACAGGACCCTCGGAAGTTCACCTTGAGAAAATGACAAACATTTCCAAAGCCTTTATATATTCCTAGCAGTGTTTACAATCCCCTATTTCTAATATCCTTGTCATCGCTCTGCTATGTGTTTAGTGCTATGATGTCATGCTTTTTATTTGCATTTTCTTGACTATTGATGAGACTGAACACTTTTCAAATGATTGGTATTGTACAGAACTATAGTATTTAGGGATGCAAGCTCAGGTAGCTAGATTATAAAGAAAACCAATGAAGGAATTACCATGAAAATCAGAGGGATGGCTACCCTTGAGGTAAATGGAAGATGAGATACTGGCAGAAGACACGCAGAGAGGGAGGGGCCTTATGGGCGCTGGTGATACTCTTTCTGCTCTGTGCAGTAGCTACGCATGTTCCCTCTGTGGTAAGACACTGGCCTATAAAGTCTTGCTTAGTATACTGCTCGTATCTGTTTTATTTTATGGTAAAAAATTCAAATGGAAGGCTAAGTAAACAAAATGAGTATTATTTGAGTACCTACTATATGCTAGGCTGTATGACAAAGAGCAGGAATCAAAAATTAATGAGGAAGCATCTTTGCCTCAGGTTACTGTGCATCAGACAATTAACCAGTGGCAGCATGAACTGCTTCCAGAGCACCGAGAGGCTGAGAAAGATGTCAGAAGCGGGGGTGTGGCAGGCAGCGATTTGTGATGGGCCTGGCCATGTGAGTGGGACTGCATATTATTAACAAAGAAAAGGAAGAGGCACTGTGGATACCTTCTGATCTGTGACTAAAGCCACCTCCCAGTCTGTGTGCACACTGACCTTCAGAAGCCCTCAGTCACTCTCTCTCTCACACACACATACACTCATTCACTCACTGTGTTAGGTGGCTGGGCTGCTATCACAGAGACCTACATATAAGCGGGTACTGTCTCACATTCTGGAAGACAGAATTGGAACTCCAGGCAGCAGGGCTGTCTTTCTGAGGGCTGTGAGAGAAGGATCTGCTCTAGGCGCTCTCATGTAGCTTGTAGGTGGCCATCGCTGGGGCCGACTGAGTGTGGGCTGGAAAAGAATTTCCCGACAAAGAGCATTTTAGAAGACAGAATTTACTGAGAAGAAAGGACTGAGGTGAGGGGCACAGCAGAACCAGAGGCTGACTTCCTGACAGACCACAGAGAGCCCACCCCTTTCATGGGCTTGAGGCCAATTTTTATAGTCTCAGGACAAAGAAAATTCCTATGCAAGGGGTGGCGTTAAGCCACTGGTCAGGGGTCTTCTGGTTGCCCACCTTGCTGAATATGGAGCTGGAAGCTTCCTGGTTAGGGATAGGATGGCTCTCGAGAAACAGGATGGCACAGCTCATAGCAAACAAGACGGCCCCTGACAATGGCTGCCATGGAACTTGGCCTGTTCTGGAAATGCTGCCCTATGACCCCAGCGTGTGGTTCTACAGCCATCTTATTTCTGGGTCTCTTCACAAAGTCTCCCTTCTATGAGTGCTATCTGTGTCAAAATGTTCCTTTTTGATAAGGACACCAGTCATACTGGAAGGGGGTCTACCCTGATGACCTCATTTGAACTTGATCACCTCTGTAAAGACTTTATCTCCAAATAAGGTCACATTTTGATGTACTAAAGAGTTAGGACTGCAAAGTATAAATTTAGGGGGACACATTTCCACCCATAACACCCACATGTACACACCTGACAAATTCATATGTACCTATGTTCTCATGCATATACGCAATCACATATATACACACACATGCACACACAGACTCACCACACATACTCTAACACACATCCGTACGTATACAAACACTCCCACACACTCACACTCATACACACACTCACATATTCTTGAAAACACTTAGGTATTTCACTTGTACACTCAGATTATCCTTTTTTATGCACAGATCTCATTTGTAGGGAATCTGCCCTTCCTCCTACTCTGCCTCCCAGGGACACTGTCATCTTAGGTAGCAATGTGACCTAAGCCAAGGAAAGCAGGCCCTTCACCAAAGAGGAGTCAAACTGGAACTGAGGAAAAAATCCCTTACTCTCTGGTGGAAAATTTGGGAAGATGCATACCATGCCACTGTTGGAATCCCGTCATAGGTCATTTTTGGAAGCCTGACTGCATGAGGAAAATGAGGGAAACCCACATCCCAGAAGAAGAAAGTGGGCCTCAGTGACCCTTATTACCAGGTTCCAGCCACCCATGGGGTCAGCTGCACCCCGACTTACTCACAGTTCAGTAAGCTCCCTTTCCTGGGTTGGTTTTCTGTCATTTGTAATTTAAATTTCTTAAAAAGGTCTCCCAGAGAAAGCCTAGGAGGCCTGAAAGATACAATAATGATAGAAGGTAAATGACCAAGAGGGAACCTGTCACCAAGCCTGGATTTTCTTTTCTTTTTGTTCCTTTTTAAAAAATTGAAATAAAGTTGACATAAAATATTACTGATTTCAGATGAACACCATAGTGATTCAGCATTTAAATACATTACAAAATGATCACCAAGATACCTCTAGCAACCATCTGTGCCCGGAGTTCTATTCCATTTTATTACTCCAGTTGTATACTTTCTCCAACCACACTGCCTTCTCTCAACACTTCACCAGTCTTCCCCCTACCTCCCTAAAAACTTTGCAGTCCTGCCTTCTCCTTAGCAGGGAAGGTCTCTGTTTGTATGCCAGTCTCCACAAAGGGATATAATGCCCACCACTGCCCCCCCCACCACCCCATGAGAGGTAATTTACCATTGTTTTATCCTCTAACACAGATTTTTTTTTTCTCATAGCATTTTGTAATGATTTAGAATGATTTTATTTGTGTGCATCTGCTGGGGTGTATCTCTCTTTCCCACCAGCCTGGAAAGCCCTAAGGATAAAAACTGGGTGTCTACTGTTTCCCATATTATCCCTGGAACCCAGCACCTTGGATCAGAGTGGTGATCAAAAAAGATCAGTGGAAGAGGAGAGGGAGAGAAAGGAGGGAGAATGATGGCTTCCTCATTCCGGCGCTAATTTCCCAGCTGTGCCCCCACACCAGGCCTTCTGACAAGACTGCTTTCAATTGGCAACTTCACCTTCAGTGTCTACGCCTCTTGCTCAGTGAAGGCTGTGCTGTGCTTTACTCCTCCATGACTCCTCCCCGTGGTCTCCCAGGCTGCACCTCAGGAACGGCCCTGCTGTATGACCTGCTTGCTTTAAAGGGCGCGGTATCTGGGGCCCTTAGTCTCAGCACAGCCACAGGTGGGTTGCTTACCAGACATTCCCCTGTCCTGATTTGGCAATGAGAAAACATGTGGAGAATTTAAAAGTTACTGAACCAGCTTTAATCACCCCATTGCTCCGTTTTTGTAATTTCTTAGCCCTTGAGGCCACAGGCAATGATGGCCTTCTTGAGCCAACGCGGTGAAGAGGGGTATCTTGCTCAGAGACAAGCACAGCGCCCAGGAACAGCCTGAGAGCCTCTCGGGCTGAGGACAAAGGTCTGCGTTAAGGCCCCTGTTCACAGGGGGCAGGGGCTGGAGGGGGCTGTTTTTCACAGAGGGCTGTTTTTCAAGGAAACACATGTGGGAAGAATGACTGTGGTTTGTTAACATTCCAGAGTCTTTGATACCAAAGCTCATATTTATAACAAAGAGTCCTGCACAGGGAGAAAAACAGTTGGCTGTCAGTATTTCTAACGCACAGAAAACCACATTCCCTCCTCCCTCTCCTTTCAGATACTCAACCTCTGGAAAGCCAAACTGGCAAGTCACTGGCATTTCAGTACTAGGTAGCATCTATCACGTGGCAGAAATTAGTACGGAATGTTACACTCCCTTTGTTGGTAACTTTTTACAGCCTTCACATTTGCCATCTCTCTGACTATACTTCAAATGATATTGCCCTTTGAGTGGTATCAATCAGACAGAGTTGCCCTTTGATGTCAAAACTCTCAGAGTCAACCCATATGAGTAAATCCTGATTACTTCTGCATTCCAAAGAGAAAATGTATTTTTTTAGATCAGGGTCATGAGCTGTGAGTGGCATTTAATAAAAGGTAATATTGACTTCTCATTTGTGGGTGTTTCTGATGCTAAAATTAGTGTACTTGACTAACAGAACCACCCCAAGCCCAGCTCCTTCTTGGCCCTAATACACTATTGCTTTGCCTAACTCCTAATTCTAAGCAAATCTCATGACCTAGTTTGTTTTTTGATTAAAAAATGCATTGGTTTTAACTTCACATCTCGGGTCTGATCGCTGTGAGACAAACTGGCTCATAAATCTTTGCTAGGCTACTAGTAACTAGGGAGAAGTCGCTTTCTTCAGTAAACATCCCCTGCTTCTCAGTAATAGGGTGCCTTCCATCACCCAGAGGTTTTTTCCTTTTAATTGAGTGTTTGTTGAAGCATGACTCTGAGATAGGAGGCCTATTCAGGAATAGAAATTGCAGCCCAAAGTGCCCATTACTTACCTGAGACAGCGTCTGAGACCAACCGTGCTTTCCAGGGGCTGGACACACTGGCAGGTGGATTTGGACTGTGGGGTCGGCTGGCCACACTGACTAAAATCATGGCGGTCCAGGGAGATGATGGAAGATTGGGTCTGGGTATTCTCTCCAGGCTCCCACCACCCCCTCCCAGAAAAGCTGAGGGAAAAAATAACATGACCACTCTGTATTTGCTCTCTACCTTAATAAAAGAAAAAAAAAATAGAAAAATTTAACTTCTCTGCATACCAGAACAATTCGTCTTGTGGTGTTTCAATACATTTTTCCTTTCTAGGAGCCAGGAGTCCATTTTCAAAGCCTCTCGTAATACTCTTTGAAGAGAGAACTCAGAGTTTTTTGAATCTCCATTTCAAGCCCAGAATTCTATTAGCCACTTTCTTAATTCTTTCAACAGGGCTGCGTGTTATGAACAACTGTGAGCGAGACCTTTGCTCTGTCTTAGCTCTCCCAGTCCTGACCTCCTGGGCCCCATTTTTCCTAACCCACAGCTCTTCTTATATATCAACATGGCTGAGATTTTACTTTGAATTGTTCATCCTTCCAGGAATGACAGATGTCGGATTAAACTGCAAAAACCTCCAACTTTACATTCACTGTCTTCACCTCCAATCAATAACTGCATTTGGTGCTTCTCAGCAGGAAGGCACCTCATTACCACCTTCCTCAGCAATATCCTCCTCCTGGCCCCTCAAAGCTTACACAATTTTGCACATACACTTCTCACCCTGATGTGAAGTGGTGTAGTGTCTTCAAATATGATTTATTTGAATTCTAGCAGCAACATCTGAGGTGCATCTGGGTGGTCCCCTGTCCAGAGCTGAATCTTGCCCTGCTACAGAAATGGGTTATTTATGATCCCTGGAATAGTTACGGCTTGTCTCTTGGCTGGAATAATTCACACTGACCTCCCTGTGGTATGCAGCATGTTGTGAACTCTCTGCCTTCAAACAAAATGGCGCCAACATCACAAATGTCTGTCCACAGAAATACTTGAAAGTTGTTCTTCTCTCCATTCTTTAACAGAGCAAAACCTTTGCTTTGATCCTTGTCCTCACTGCCCTACCCCTTTGCCCACCCCTTCTCTGTTGCTAAGCTCCTGAAAGTCCCTGTCCTTCTCACCATCACTGATACACTCTTCAGTAGTAGCTTAAACCCTCCTGAGAAGGGCATGGCTGCTGAGCTGGGTTTTCGGAGGATGGGAACACCCAGGGGATTGTCCCTAGGAGAAACAGGCACCTAGAAAGGAAAAGGGCCTGTTGACATCCTGATCAGGAATTATAGTTATATGAAGCAGACTCTAAGAAGCTCTAGTGAAAATGAAGCTTAGTAATAGTATTTAACAGCAGAGTAAGGAAAACAATTTGAGGCAGCAATGCCAGGAACTTAGAGGAGGGCATGGCAACCCACTCCAGTATTCTTGCCTGGAGAATCCCACAGACAGAGGAAGCTGGCGGGCTATATAGTCCTTAGGGTCTCAGAGAATCAGGCATGCCTGAAGTGACGTTAAGTTAAAGTGAAAGTGCTCAGTCATGTCCGACTCTTTGAGACCCCATGAGCTATAGCCTACCAGGCTCCTCCATCCATGAGATTCTCCAGGCAAGAATACTGAAGTGGGTTGCTAATTCCGTCCCCAGGGGACCTTCTCAACCCAGGGATCAAACCTGGGTCTCCCACATTGTGGGCAGACGCCTTACCCTCTGAGCCACCAGGGAAGCCCAAAGTGACATTAGCACGTGTGCACTGGCAAGAACTAGAGTAACACAACCTCTAATCTCCAACCCAAACATCTGCCCCCATTCTCCTTTCTAGTAAAAAGCACCCTCCGCCTGCTGACTTATGCCTATTCTCATATAATTTTGACAGTGTGAACCCACAGGTTGAACTACCTAGAAACATTATCCTTATTTCCACAGCCCTACATTTTCAACACTTTATTGGTCAAACTTTATATAGCAAAAGCATATGATTGATTCAGTTTGAGTCAGGTGATTACCCCTGGTCCAATCAGCCACGGTTGGTTTCACTTATGAACATGGCTACTGAGATCTACTTCTGCAGCAGCATATAAGGATGGAAGGCACCTCCAAGCAGAGGAAATAGCCAAATTAATTCTGTCTAGGATGAGAAACTCTCAGTTGCTCCCTATTCCAAAAATTAAAGAGCAAAGAAGAGAGTGGGCAAAAGAGTCTTGCTTCCTGCTAGCTAATTAGTATTCCTAAATATCACTCTGCAAATTGTTGTCTGGTGTTAAATATTATAAAATATTTTTATATACTCTCAAGCTTTTTAAAATTCAGTTCAGTCACTCAGTCATGTCCGACGCTTTTCTACCCCATAGACTGCAGCACGCCAGGCCTCCCTTTCTGATTACTGTTGTTGTTTTAATATTTTGTATTTTTTAAACCAATACCTCCACAGTGCTTACTATGTGTCAGAGACTATTCTAGATTTTTTTTATTAATATCAACCCCTTTAATTTAATCTTCATAGCAATGCAGTGAAATGGGCACTGTTATTATCGTTAACTTGTTGTTCAGTCACTAAGTCATGTCCAACTCTTTACAACTCCATGGACTGTGGCACACCAGGCTTCTCTGTCCCTCACTGTTTTCTGGAGTTTGCTCATACTCATGTCCATTGAGTTGGTGATGCCATCCAACCGTCTCATCCTCTGTCACCCCCTTCTCCTCCTGCCCTCAATCTTTCCCAGTGAGGGTCTTTTCCAATGAGTTGGCTATTTGCATCAGATAGCCAAAGTATTGGAGCTTCAGCTTCAGCAGCAGTCCTTTCAGTGAATATTCAGGGTTGATTTCCTTTAGGACTGACTGGTTTGATTTCCTTGCTATCCAAGGAACTCTCAGGAGTCTTCTCCAACACCACAGTTCAAAAGTATCAATTTTTTCCAGCTCTGAGCTTTCTTCATGGTTCAACTCTCACATCCATACATGACTACTGGAAAAACCATAGCTTTGATTATATGCACCTTTGTTGGCAAAGTGATATCCCCGCATTTGAATACACTATCTAGGTTTGTCATAGGTTTTCTTTTAACATAGCTTTTTCTTTTCTTTTTAAGATACCTTTTGTTAACTTACAGATGAAACTGTTGAGTAACTTGAAGGTCCTACACCTAGCAAGTGATAGAGCCAGGATTTCAGTCTTCCTGATTATCCCAATGTCTCTCCTCTTAATCACTATGCCCTGCTGCTCCTTGGAGGAAAAAAAGGCTTAGCTGCCTAGGAAATGAACCTAGGGAACAGGAGTCAGAAAGTCAAATCCATCTTTTATTTTCAGTATCTCCCATTTTAATTATTTTTTTT
>SJYC01017463.1:0-13666 GCA_006408675.1 Madoqua kirkii | reverse complement strand
GCTGGGAAAGATTGAAGGCAGGAGGACAAGGGGATGATAGAGGATGAGATGGCTGGATGGCATCACTGACTCGATGGACATGAGTTTGAGTAAACTCCGGAAGTTGGTGATGGACATGGAGGCCTGGTGTGCTGCAATCCATGGGGTTGCAAAGAGTGGAACACAACCAAGGGGCTGAACCAAACTGAACCAAACTGAGGCTTAGTTTAATACCGTAGGACAGCCTTGAATCAGTAAAGTGTATCTGGGGATCTGGATGAGGAGTGGGCTTTCAGAACCTCAATGGAGGAGAAAAATAGGTCACAGAACAGACTATTTAGGTTAATACTTACTGGAAATTGATAAATCCCTAAAGCTCTGTGTTTTAACCTGATAAAATTTACAGGTTTATTTCTCACTCATGACACACTTCTAGTCAGGTAACCATGGGGATTGAGTAAGCTCCGGAAGCTGGTTGTGGACAGGGAGGCCTGGTGTGCTGTAATCCATGGGGTCACAAAGAGTGGAACACAACTGAGGGGCTGAACCAAACTGAACCGAACTGAGGCTTAGTTTAAGACTGTAGGACAGCCTTGAATCAGTAAAGTGTATCTGGGGATCTGGATGAGAAGTGGGCTTTTAGAATCTGAATAGAGGAGAAAAATAGGTCACAGAACAGACTGTTTAGGTTAATACTTACTGGAAATTGATAAATCCCTAAAGCTCTGTGCTTTAACCTGATACAACTTACAGGTTTATTTCTCACTCATGACACACTTCTAGTCAGGTAACCATGGGGAGCACAGGAGAAATAGGAAACAGGCTTTGGTGGACATATACAGTCTCCACGACAGAGGTGTATCACTGTTGCCTAGGGAAGGGGATGGACTTAAGGCAATTCTTTTCTCCCAAACCATGTGTGTTCATCATACTGGACATAATATGTCAGTCCCTAACACAATTGCCAAAACACAATTATCTATGAAAAACCTACAAACAGGGAAAAAAGATAAAGATATACAACAAAACTGAGTATGAAATTATGAAAAAACTCAAGGAAAACAGGAAAAATGAGGTTTCAACAAAATGTTTCATGCATTCAGATGGACTGTTCTAAGAAATGTTCTTGTTTGAAGATCTTACAGAATTACAAAGCAGTAGGTTTTTGTTTCCCCTTCCACTATTTCCTTTTATTTGTATACATATTCCCTCCAGAGAACTTCACTGGTTCCCGGGGTTGTAATCAGCTAACACAGTACAAACTGGAATTGAGACCTTTCCTTATTCCAATTCCCTGACCCTAGGCTCAACTGCGATTCCTCACAGAATTTTTTTAATATAAATTTATTTATTTTAATTGGAGGCTAATTACTTTACAATATTGAATTGGTTTTGCTATATATCAACATGAATCCACCATGGGTATACACGTGTTTCCCATCCTGAAACCCCCTCCCACCTCCTTCCCCATCCCATCCCTCTGGGTCATCCCGTGCACCAGCCCCAAACATCCTGTATCATGCATCGAACCTGGACTGGCGATTTATTTCACATATGATATTATACATGTTTCAATGTCATTGTCCCAAATCATCCCACCCTCACCCTCTCCCAGAGAGTCCCAAAGACTGTTCTATACATCTATGTCTCTTTTGCTGTCTCGCATACAGGGTTATCGTGTGCCAGAAAGAGACTGCAGTAGATTCGTTCTCCTTTCCAGCCCTGACTTCATTATTTCAATTAAGCAGCCTCTTGGAACAAATCACTACTGCTATTGTTTTACTTGCTAATTTGTGTCTGACTCTTTTTCGACCCCATGGACTGTAGCTTGCCAGGCTCTTCTGTCCATGGGATTTCCCAGGCAAGAATACTGGAATGAGTTGCCATTTCCTTTTCCAAGGGATCTTCTCAACCCAGGGATCAAAGCTTGGCAGGCAGATTCTCTACCACTGAGTCACCAGGGAAGCCCCTGGAACAAAGCATGCCACAGTCTTTATCAGTCTTACTTAGAGTTACCTGCAGGTCAGAGGGCTGACTCTGACCTGCAGGTTTCAGTGATGCCTCTGTGCCCCACTGTCCATCTTCCTCTTCTCCTTCTGATGGAAGAACAACCAACTCTAACATTTCCCTGTGTTACTGATGAGAATCCATTCTATACCTCATTCAGGCAGTGCCACTGGTTGCCATTTATCACCTTTTTCTCTCATACCCTACTCCAAAATATTTGTTGGGTAAAGTGAGAGAATAGAACAATCACAGGGAAAGTTAAACCTTCAGAGCAGAAAGAAAATCTACCCACACACAGTGACAGCTCCAAGGATGTTTTCAAGACTGATGAATGGGTGCAAACATCTATAATGTAGGGAGAATTCCAAATCAAACATTTAAGCTCACAAAAGCATCCCAAATCACTGCCTCCAGGTCACAGTTCATCATCAGGACTTTTAGAACTTGTGCCCAAGCTGAACTAGGGCACAGCAAGCATCAAGCAGCATTACTCCTATAATCCTCTACATTCCCAAAATGCCTTTATGAAAGTACTTGCCAGACACATTGTCCACTTGCCTCTCCTTGATTGGAAACATGGACGCATAATAAAAGGTGGAGCAAACCATCCTTCACATGACAGAGTAGCAGACAGACCTCGGGGAATAAACTTGGGATTTTACCCCTGGCACCCACGTTAGCATACAGTCATCCTACCGCACATGTTTTTTATAATGTACCTCAGGGGGCTGAATTATTGCTGGGTTTTGCTTTTTTAGGTGGATAGGGAGAACTCAAGTGGAGAACACTAGTAAAATGCAGGAAGTTAAAGCATTATGGGTATAACAAATAGAGAATGTTTTGTTCCAGTTGAAAGAGCTCCAATATTTCATCCCAAAGTCATCTTCTGGGAAAACTGAAATGTAAGGAGTCTGACATGCACTGAATAAGATTTAGTAGGCACACTTCCAGGGTAGGCACAGAGTCTGCGAGTTGCTGATTTTACCCTTCCTCTTTAACCACAGGTCTACCTGGTCAAATATCTATAGTGATTCATTTGAGCAAACTTTCACGACAATGTAGTCAACAACACACAACATTTCTATTATATTAGCTTCTCTTTTCAGATGCTTGGAACCACAGTGAGCTTTCTCCTTTCAAATTAAATAATGCAAAAATAGTTACAAGGGTATTTTTCCATAGGAAAAAAAGACTGAAAGAAAAAATGCCCAGAATTAATAATGATTTCTAGATGAAGGTATTATGATGTGTGGATCTGTTTTCTGCTCCCATTTTTTATTCTCTCTGAATTCTCTGCCACGAGTTTAGATTACTTTTTTTAATTAAAAATGAAAGATAAATTTAAAAACAAGAGAGGAGATGCATGTGTTTCTATGTCCCCTTCTAGAGAACAGGTCAAAGCCCTGGAGTGGCAGGTGGGGAGCAGAGTCCCAAGGCTGTAGCAGAAAGGCAGTGCAGTGAAGTGGCCAACCTGAGCACCAACCCGGGTTTAAACCCAGGACAAACCCCCACTGGTTGTTTGACCTTCTACTGGTTGCTTCACACCTCAGAGCTTCAGATTTCTCATTTCTCCTCTTTAAACTGGGACAAATAATCATAATACCTATTCATAGAGTTAAATGAGTTGTAAGAACTAAGTGAAGTAAAAATTTTAAAAACTGAGATCAATGTGTAGTCCACGCTAACTTAGTAAAGACGAGGTACTGCATCAGCCAAGATCTTATCAGAAAGAAGAAAGTACTCTATGTATTTCAACTAAAGGACATATAATACAGAGAACTGGTTACATGGAAGATAACAGAAGAGATGAGGAGTCAATGGCAACCCACTCCAGTTCTTTTGCCTGGAAAATCTCATGGACGGAGGAGCCTGGTAGGCTCCAGTCCATGAGGTCCCTAAGAGTCAAACACAAGTGAGCGACTTCACTTTCACTTTTCACTTTCATGCATTGGAAAAGGAAATGGCAACCCACTCCAGTGTTCTTGCCTGGAGAATCCCAGGGACAGGGGAGCCTGGTGGGCTGTGGTCTCTAGGGTTGCACAGACTCGGACACGACTGAAGCGACTTAGCAGTAGCAGCAACAGAAGAGATGAGGAGTCAGAGAGGGATAGAGAGGCAACTCAGAGATAAGCCACGATGGGAAATGGCTACCACTTCCAATTCAAAGGGAGGAGACAGGACAGCATGGCAGAAGGTAGAACCACAGTGAGGGTGAGTAGGAGCCCCAGCCACAGAGAAGACCCAGCTGCTGCCAGAGAAGCTGCCCAAAGCAGAAAGGGGTGAGATACCTGCTTTTCTGCGTGTGTGTGTTCTCCAATCTTATGCTGGTGTCTCCCACTGGCCAAACCTCTTTTCAAACTAAAAGGCACAGGAACCTGGGAAACGTAGTTTCCTGCAGTATGGGTCAAGGTTTGGAAGGGCAAAGAGTGAAGTTGAGGGTAAACGGGCAAATGATTGGCATAGCCATTATCCTTATTACCAAAGAAATCGTTCTTTAAAAGAACTTCATTATTTGCTTGCGACCATGGTAGGTGGTATTCCACACTGTCACCTTTTTTAGCCTCCTCTTAAGCAAATTTTGTGCATAAACTAGCCCAAGGATCAGGCGCAGTGACTGTCCCCAAAGAAAGAATGTCATCTTCCATCCCCACACCAAGACTCAAGCCTCTTACTCCCTTGAAATGCTGCAAAGTACACTGTCTCCTGGAGTTAACCTGTCTCTAATTTCTTCATGTGGCCTTCAAGGCACGTATAACACAGACATTCTTATGCATATTAAGACCTCCTGTATTTCAGTTTCTATATCTGTGTAATGGAATGCTATTACCTACCATACCCTGAAGCCCAAATTCTGTTCAAGTACATTACAAACTGTGAAGCACTTTACACAAATGACTTGTCATTACCTTTTGATTCTGCTCTTTTTATGCTACTCTATGCTGCTTCTCTTGCTAAGGACAAATGGTCATTCTGAAGTGTTAAAAGACATCATAACATGTGTCCAAAGAAAGCAGTCACCAAATAGAATAGCTTTTGCTAAATTTCCATGTGGCCCCAAACTAAAGAAGCCTTAAGGCATGCTGATATCAGTTCAGTTCAGTCACTCAGTCGTATCCGATTCTTTGCGACCCCATGGACTGAAGCACACCAAGCCTCCCCGTCCATCACCAACTCCCAGAGTCTGCTCAAACTCACATCCATCAAGTCAATGATGCCATCAAGCCATCTCCTCCTCTGTCATCCCCTTCTCCTCCGACTTACACAAACGACTTGTCATTACCTTTTGATTCTGCTCTTTTTATGCTACTCTTGCCACTTCTCTTACTGAGGAAAACTGGTCATTCTGATGTGTTACCAACTGGCCACTCTCTGAACTTCATCATCACATTTACACAGAGGCCACACTCCCCACTACCTGCTCCCATACAAGGACTGACCACAGCAGGGACATTAAGACAGGGCCAGCCATTCTTGGAAAATAGGAGACTGACAGGTACTCCTGGCTCATCAACCTAAAATTCATCCACCCAACTTTCCTTCCTTCCCTTATTCACTTAGGTCAGACCTGCACTGTGATCTCAGGGTTCTCCCAGCTGCATCCTTGTGTCCTTTCACAGGTGCTTCCTCTAATAAAGCTCTAGTTTGTTGACTCCAGCATGGCATATGCATCTCAGAGGACCCACCTGGACGGCATCCTGAGTTCATGTTGCAGAACTCAGGGTCCCAGTATCCAACTTCAGCATCAGTGCACCTGACCAATCAACGTATTCTACAGTCCCACTCCCAGGCCCAAACTGGGGATGTGATGAAATGCTTTCCCCCATTTTCAGCACTTCTCACTGCAAGCATCAATTTAATCCTTTTGTTCTCCTTCAAAGGGCCCTCTCATCAGGGGAAAGAAAGAAAGTTATAAATCTCCTGACTCTAAGGTGTAAATATTAACAACTTAATATGCTATCTCTCCAGGCAGTTGCATTTTAAAGAGGCCAAATTGAGAGGGCAATCACTTAACCCATGAAATGAATAAATCTACAGATATTTCTCGAGTACCCAAGTCAGAGAGTTCAGGAGAAGCTGAATTCAAATTTAAAGAGTACAGCTCTTAGGTGGAATTTAAATCATCTGCCCCTTGGCTGAGAGATCTGATCTTCATCAGAGCAACTTCGGCTGTTCCAAAACACTTTGAAGGTAATCCTGGATAAAACCTTCTGTCCCCCAAACATTGCATTCTTTTTCAAAGAGTGATCAGGCATGCTCTTGTTCACGCAGGGGACAGAAGGGTTTCAGTTCAGCCTGAGGCCCCCAGACTCCAGCAGGTAGGGGGGAGTCTCTGGATGATTCTCTACCCTTGTTTACCCCAGTTTCCTTCAATTTACAGCCTTTTAGATACAAAAAGCCAGAGAACTCTCGTATGGCATGTTCCGTGATAGAGGATACTCCATCCTGGGTCTTACAAAGCACTGGCCAGGCCCTTCCCTGAGCTGTTCAGGCAAGGTGTTTTCTTTACCTGGGCTTGCTCCACTGTTCGTAAGAAAATAAGCAAGAGCACAGTGGAGATACTCCTTTATATTCCTAAACGCTGAGAGGGAAGAATAAGTTACTGCCTTCAGAGTACTTGAAGATATATGACACAGTAAATCATTTTCCATTGCTGGCTGGAAGATGTCATGGGTGTTCAATATTAAAACAAAATAAAAACTTCAAAGCACTTAATAGATAGAGTAATTATGGAGTCATTCAAATGAGTGCACTCAGTGTGAAACCCTCAAGTCAAGCATATTACACACGTATGAAGATTGCTTTTTTCACTCCAAAAGAAAAAAACACACATACACGCATGTGCACACACACACAAAAGTGACAAGAAAATTAACTGTATCAGCAAAATTAATGACATCATTACTTTTCCACATTTTAAACACAAAAGTCTAGAGATCTGCAGTTGCTATAAATCAAGGTCTCTGTTTCCGTGCTAGCTAGCAGTCTGGCAGACAGTGCCCTCCAAGTTATTAATCTGGAGGTCTGCTTCCACTGTATCAGCCGCTTAGCACGTGACACTAACAAAGGCGTTTAAGTGCAACCCCATTTACATCTATTAAACCAAAACAATACATTCAAATAATTTCAAGTTCCTCAGTCACTTCACAAGAACTTCACCACTATTCATGGGAGAAAATTCAAAACTCCTCACTCTCAGAACAAAAATCTCACTGCTGGCCAAAGACGTCCAAGACCAGAGGGATGCCGTATCCCCTGAGATAACTCAGCTTCTGGAGTTAGACTGCTGAAGAACCAGTTGAATATTCAATCAGTTATTGATTGAATAGAAAAGGACATCCCGATCGAGAAAGAAGGGATTAAGCCAAAAAGGGCCAAGGCTAGTGACCATGTCCCTCCCAGTGAGGGGACCCATGGCTGCTGCGTCCTGGGCTGCTCAAAAAGGTCTTCCGCTGTCTTTGTTTGTTTCTGTAGCACCGCACAGCATATGATATCTTAGTTCCCCAACCAGGGATCAACTGCATCCTGCAGTGGAAAGGTGGAGTCCTGACCATTGGACTGCCAGGGCAGTCCCCTTCAGCAATCTAAGTAGTCTTATTCAAAGGTGAAGGGGCTGCATTATTCACAATAACCAAGAGCTGGAAGCAGCCTAAGTGTCCATCAGTAGAGGAATGGAGAAAGAAGACACGATGTGTGTATACAATGGAACATCACTCAGCCATCAAAAGAAGAAAGAATAAAATCTTGCCATTTGTGACAACATGGATGAAACTAGAAGGTGTTATACTATGTGAAATAAGTCAGACAGAGAAAGATAAATACTGTATGATTTCACTTATATGTGAAAACTAACAATTGGTGGTTGCCTAAAGGGCTCAGAGGACTGGGGAGATGAAAAGAACAATAAAAAGCAATTATGTTGGTTAATGAATGCTAGATTACAGTAATCATTTAACTATGAATTTATAGGAAACCATCATATTGTACTCTTGAGAGTCCCTTGGACTGCAAGGAGGTCCAATCAGTCCACCCTAAAGGAAATCAGTCCTGAATATTCATTGAAAGAACTGATGCTGAAGCTGAAACTCTAATACTTTGACCACCCGATGCAAAGAACCAACTCATTGGAAAAGACTTTGATGCTGGGAAAGATTAAAGGCAGGAGGAGAAGGGGACGACAGAGGATGAGATGGTTGGATGGCATCACTAACTTGATGGACATGAATTTGAGCAAGCTCCAGGAGTTGGTGACAGACTGGGAAGCCTGGCGTGCTGCAGTCCACAGGGTTGCAGAGAGTCAGACTCGACAGAGTGACTGAGCTGAACTGATCACATTGTACCTTGAATATATACAATTTTGTCAATTATACCTCAATAAAACCAAAAAATAATTTTTAATATATATTGAAAAAAAGCTGACTTCCCTGGTGGTTTAGTGAATAAGACTTCACCTGCAGGGAACAGAGGTTCAATTCCTGGTGCAGGAAGATTCCACATGCTTTGGAACAACCAAGTCTACGTGCCACAGCTACTGAGCCCACACTCTAGAGCCCATGAGCCACAATTATTGAGCTCAATGTATTGCAATTACTGAAGCCTTTGCACCTAGAGCTCATGCTCCACAACAAGAGAAGCCACCTCAGTGAGATACCTGCACACCGCAATGAAGAGTAGCCCCAGCTGGCTACAACTATAGAAAGTCCATGAACGGCAACTTAAGATTCACTGTTGTTCAGTAAACAATAGTGTTAGACTAGGTGAAATAAAGCATGTCTGGTTAAAAAGTTCTTAGGGCTGTCACAGGACAGATGATTACCCAGCAGAAAAATCTAACTTTCCAAAAGAGAATCTTAACCTTTTTCAAATCCAGTGACATAATCAGTGCATCTGACACTCAGGGCAGGTTATTTTTCTCTCTCCTCCTTAAAACAGAAGTAGTTTAAGGAATAATTATGAAATTAATAATAATGGCCAGAAGAGATTCAAAATGTAAACAATTTTAATTGATTTTTATATACATATGCATACCACTAATAAAATTTAACAATTAAGAAAAATAAATATTATATTATGAAAAAGGAATAAAAGCAATGGATTAATAATTTTCATCAAATTTATGTATTTTAGGGGAAAAAAAGAGAAAAACCTGAACTTATATAACTACTGCTTCAGAAATAAGCAAATGGCAATTTAAGGAATATGAAATTAAGAGACACTCCTTGGAAGAAAAGTTGCGATCAATCTAGACAGCATATTGAAAAGCAGAGACATTACTTTGCCGACTAAGGTCCGTCTAGTCAAGGCTATGGTTTTTCCTGTAGTCATGTATGGATGTGAGAGTTAGACTGTGAAGAAAGCTGAACGCTGAAGAATTGATGCTTTTGAACTGTGGTGTTGGAGAAGACTCTTGAGAGTCCCTTGGACTGCAAGGAGATCCAACCAGTCCGTTCTGAAGGAGATCAGCCCTGGGATTTCTTTGGAGGGAATGATGCTAAAGCTGAAATTCCAGTACTTTGGCCACCTCATGCAAAGAGTTGACTCATTGGAAAAGACTCTGATCCTGGGAGGGATTGGGGGCAGGAGGAGAAGGGGACGACAGAGGATGAGATGGCTGGATGGCATTACCGACTCAATGGATGTGAATTTGAGTAAACTCCAGGAGTTGGTGACGGACAGGGAGGCCTGGTGTGCTGCGATTCATGGGGTTGCAAAGAGTCAGACATGACTGGGCGACTGAACTGAACTGAACTGAATTAATAAGAATTTTCTAAAATCAAATGTCTATTTTAAAGACTATATCATTCAAAGTAGTAAAATATCTCGGGTATAAACTACAATTTTCACTTGCCAAACAAAAAATATGATACTTCACTATTCACACATTGTTTCATTGTTTTAAATTGCAAATACAAATGAAATCTCCAAGTACATATAGAATGACAAACCTAATACAACCCAAATTCTGTTTCCTTGTCTCTACAACTATTCTGCTGTTATTGTTTATGTCAAAGCTACTATTTAAGCACAAAACACATACACTAAGCCAGAGAAAGGAGACTATACTGCTCCTGAAGCCAATTATAATAATTCTGAATTTCCTGGGTGGCAGAAGGTGATAAGCAGAGGAAGACACTTTATAATCTGTGTTAGTTTTCATGTAGAATACATGAAACATTCTTTAATAATGTTTCTTAAAAGACAGGTAATAAAATGTGATAATTTGGAGCTTGTGTGTGTGTATGGGTACTCAGTTGTGTCAGACTCTTTGCGACCCCATAGGACTTCCCAGGCAAGAATACTGGAGTAGGTTGCCATTTCGTACTCCAAGCTGAAGCTTAGGTGAGGTGAATTAGATGAAGTCGCTCAGTCGTGTCCGACTCTTTGCGACCCCGTCGACTGTAGCCTACCAGGCTCCTCCGTCCATGGGATTCTCCGGGCAAGAATACTGGAGTGGGTTGCCATTTCCTTCTCCAGGGGATCTTCCCGACCCAGGGATTGAACCCAGGTCTCCCGCATTGGAGGCAGACGCTTTAACCTCTGAGCCACCAGGGAAGCCCAACTTACATATATATTAAAAATCAACAATAACCATGATAACTGTTTAAACTTAAACCAAAACAAGTTTCTCCAGGAAGGAATATTCTGTCACTGATACTGTTTAAAAGCACCAATCCATGCAGCTGTTGATCATTTTCACTGCTATACAGTATTCTGCTTTATAAGCAGACCACATTTATTGGGGCTTCCCAGGTGGTGCAGTGGTAAAGAACCCTTCTTCCAGTGAGATAGACACAAGAGACTTGGGTTCAATCCCTGGGTGGGGAAGATCCCTTGAAGGAGGAAATGGCAACCCACTTCAGTATTCTTTCCTGGGAAATCCCATGGACAAAGGAGCCTGGTGGGCTACAATCTATGTCACAAAGAGTCGGACAGGACTGAGGGACTGAGCATGCACTCACGCGTGATGACTACAAGCAGATCAGCTTGTTGTGCATTTATCACTGTTTCCTAAGTCTCCAGTGAGAGTCCTTACTGCTTGCGCCCAAGGTGGATCTTCTCATTGCCTTGCCTTTGAGATGACTCAGCTCTCACTTAACAGAGCAGAAATCTTGAAATGTGGATATGGAATCACTGACTTGTTTATATAGTAGATAATTTACTTGATTATTTTATGTACTATTTATCTCCTCCATAAAAACAGGGATACCTGTCTGTTTTACTCACTGTCATGTCCCAAATGTCTAGACCAGCACTTGCACACAGAAAGTGCTCAGTGTGTACTGGGTTAAACTGAACAATCTCTACTAATTCTCAGCTATTACCATTCTATGGATAGATTGTCATCTGTGTTGAATTAACCATAGTTCTCTCCAAAGAGCTATACCAAAGATCCAGCAAACTGCTTCTTCAGTTTTCAGAGCATCAGAATTGAGAATTCCTGTCTCCAACCACAGAGTCCCCAACCATGGGGCTATCTAAGGTGATTCTCCAAGCTTGCTCCAAGAATGCCACTTCTGGGAGATAGTAATAAACTTTTCTGCAAGAGGAGGCAGGAGAAAGAGGCCCCTTGATTAAAATATTTTAGGAAATTTTTTATTAAACAAAATTAAAGAGAACTACTTTGTTTTTTTTTCCCCACTGTAACACTTCTCAGGATCTATGTTATATTGTCACAGTGACTCCCCCATATTGTATAATATGTAGGGTTTCTGGAACTTATTTGCTTTTAATTATGAGATTTTCTGAGAAATTCTGAACTGCAGTGAAATGGTCTTCTAATTTCCAAGCACAGTGGACTCTTAATCTAAACATGTATATGATAAAAACTGTCATAGAATAGTTGTAAGGACTAAAGAAAATGATCCACAGGCAGCACACTGAACAGTACCTGACATTTGATCAACACTCAGTAAATACTGGCTATGGTCTTTGTAACTTCCTACATGGTTACCTTAATCTGAAGAACTCATAGCAATTTTCTCATGTCATTTTATAAACGGACAAACCAAGCCATAGAGGGAAAAAAAAAATTTGTTGTAAGATAAATATAAGAAATATTAACCCAATGAAGTGGTGAAAATATAGTTTTCCCACAAGTCTAACATAATACCTTATAGTTATATTTATCACAGTTGTGTTTCCCTTGACCTAGGGAAAATCATAAAATGCCAAAATAAATAGGGTCCATCTTTGCTGAAGTGCCAATTTTACATCAAGATTTGGGGATCAAAAAATGAAGTAACTTAATTTGTAAGTAAATTTAAATAAACATATATTTTTAAAAATAAAATATTTCAGAATAAAATGCAAACTTATGAATTCAAAGAAAAACACGAACATTCAAAATATTTCCTGCTGCAGGAGGCAGCTTTGAGCCGAGCCCCAGCAGCCCTGCACCATCTTCACCCTCCCCTGACATGAGGGGTACCCAGAAAGAAGCTCTGAGAGGCACTGCCCAAAACTGAGCCCTATGCATAAACCAAGCAAGGAGAAAAGAACATGTGCTATCAAATGTGATTCACGATTCAAATATATTTTAATATCTTATTCTCTTCACACTCTGAGAAATCGTCTGATAATGTGATTGTTTTGTAAAACTCTTCAGATAATGTAAGGATTTTATAGCTATTGCACAGATTTAATAAGCAAAAGACTTGCTAGCATGAACTAAGTTCAACCCAAACCACTGTTCAATTTAATTCAGCACAATATTCCTCTGCTTAAAGTGCATGTAATTGCCAATTTATATAGTTGCCAAAACCAAAGATTTGCTTAATAGAGTTCTGCCAACAAATAGAGTATGAAAAAGTTTATCCCCAACTACCATACACCAAGAATGAATGAAACCCATCACTAATCAATCATGTATCCTATTCATTCCAAGAGCTTCTTTCAACTGTATGATTATTCAATGAGTAAACTCAAATCTATTTATGTTAGTATTTCTCTATATCTTATCACTATAAAGTTTTTTAAAATCCTTACAAAGTGAAGAGAACATGTAAAATGAAATTGACATTATCTTAAACAGTATTAGATTGTTATTCCCTCCTCTTTTATAAAGATTTCCTTTATGGAGAGTGATTCTTAAATAGCACTGATTTTCCTGAAACTCTCCAAGTGCTCTCTTCTACTTAAAGTTCTTATTGAAGGGATGAACAATATATAGCACTGCTTGGTGGGTGTGGGTTTCAATTAAAGACATTATACTGTAGAAAGTCACTCTGCAACTTTCTTTTTTTCAAGTTGAGATTTTTGAGATGCATATGGGCACATATAGACAGATTCATTGCCATTGACTTAAAGAAAGCCTTGGACGTTCATGATAGAAGTTGTTTCTAGGGAGCTGGGAGAGGGACAAAGAAAGGGTGAAGCAGACAAGAAGCATGTGAGCTGTGAGTTTTGTGGGGCTTGTCACTCTATTAAATATTGAAGTATCGCAATTACTGACAAAATGGCAACAATTGTTAATTGTGGATGATTACTTTCTTGTGCTTTTCTGCAATTTTTAATTTTCTCAAATTTAAGTAAATACATTGGGTTAGCCGAAAAGTTCATTCCAGTTTTCCCCTAACATCTTATGAAAAACCAGAATGAACTTTTTGGCCAACCCAATACTAAAGATTTTAAAACACCTTCTTCTTTTGTCACCTAATAAGAAAATTTTCATCTTTTTTTGGCG
>SJYC01017462.1:0-10107 GCA_006408675.1 Madoqua kirkii | reverse complement strand
GATGCTTGGGCTTCAGTAGTTGTGGTGCTTGGGGTGAGTAGTTGTGGTGCGTGGGCTTAGATGCTACCTGCATGTGAGACCTTTGTTTCCTGACCAGGGATCAAATCTGAACCCCCTGCATTGCAAGGCAATTCTTAGTCACTGGACCAGCAAGGAAGTCCCTGACTTTACTAATTATTAAGAGCTATAGGACTAATGTTTCCCTGGGCATATTTTAGGAAATGATGACCTAGAAAATTTATAGTGTTTCTCTGTCATTTTGAAAAAACAAAACAAAAAAACATAATTCTCTTCTCCTAATGACATATTTAATACTTATCACAAAAATAGGAAGGAACTTATTACTTTACAACTCAGAATGACCATCAGATAGATAAATAAGTAGACAGAGAGATAGACAGACAGATAGATAGGCCCTGGAAAAATTATATGTCAATCAGAAGTTCTTGCCTGATTTTAGCTATAGTACTTTTTTAATTTTTTCCACTCCACTCATCAGAGATTATTCTAATGACCTTTCAAATGATTAAAGAAAAAAAGATAACAATTCACTGTCATGTATGATTACAAGTGCAATATATTCACTTTATTTCACTTTGCTTTTTCAGTCACACAAACATGATTTGTGGCCTAGACTTTTTTGCTCCTCTTCAGAGACTGCTGACACTTTCAGAAAGCACTTGGGAGGATTTCTGAGCTGCTGCTGGGGGTCTTAGTTTGGGTTATTGGGGAAGCAGACCCTGAGATAAGAATTCCAGGGAAAACATTTTAGATGGGAGCTCCAAAAACAACAGAAGGGAACTGAAAACTCAGAACAAAGAAGGGAAGCAGTCATTCAAAGCTGTTTTATTTAGTTACCAACCACTGTGAGTGACTGGAACTCAAACCCACAAGGACACTTTAGGAAACAGTACAAATCATAGTCTCAGAATTATCCCGCTGGATGGGTAAAGGCAGAGGAACCTTATACCTCAAGCACTTCCAGTCCATAGTGAAGGAATGATCCCAGGGCTGCTCATTTCTGAGCTTTAGAGGCCTGCCATGAGCTGACAGTGACCTTCTGACACTGACAATAGGCCTCAGGCACAGAGAGAAAGATACTGGCAGGGGAAATGAGTGGAGGCACATTGAAGACACTGAGGGAGTTGAGTGCGGCACTGTCAGCTCCTGGATGGGGCCTCCTTCTCATTTCTCAATCCCGTTTGTGCTCCATCCTGTTATCACTCCTTCAAGGTGATGACCAGTCACAATTTCTAAGAAAGATATTTATCACCAAAAGATTAATGTGCAAAAGCCACACTCTTCTCTGATGCAATGATTTGCAAAGTCACCATTGACACTCAGGATTTCCCTCTTCTACTACCCATGGTCAAACCCCTTTACCTTCAAATAGCGATGGTCCTGGCCAAAGTGTCTTGTCAGTGGGGTACCTCCAGTGGTGTGCTGGCAATTGCCTAACTACTGGCTCTCTAAGTACACTTATAACATGGATCTTCATTTATATGTTTTTTTCATGGTGTACAAACAAATTTGGACTTCACAAGATAAACTAGAGACTTAGGTTCAATCTCTGGGTCGGGAAGATTCTCTGAAATAGGAAATGGCAACCCACTCCAGTATTCTAACCTGGAGAATCCCCATGGACAGAAGAGCCTGGTGGGTGAAAGTCCATGGCGTCACAAAGAGTAGGACACAACTAAGCAACTGAGAGCACGCACACACTCAGGTGCATGTACACACGTGCACGCGAGCAAAATGAAACTGCCAAGACCTTTGTCAAAACTGCACTATTGTTCTTTGGCATAATCGAGTTATGATGTCAGGTAATAATTTTTGAAGCCATTTCCTTCATTCTGTGTGCTATAGACTTTACATACTCTGAAGTTTGATCTCCACTAATAACATCTCTATCACTTTGTAAAATCTAGATGAGCATTTTTTTTCTGTAAAGGAAGATAAACATTTTAAGTCTCATGGCCATGTACATTCCTCTTACACGTTTTTTTCTCTTTTGTTTGTTTTTAATAACTGTTTAAAATATAAATAACCTTCTTAGCTTGTAGTCTTTAGAAGAAAAAGGTCACAAGGCATATTATGCCTGTAGGCTATAGCAGTGGCCACAGGACTGGAAAAGGTCAGTTTTCATTCCAGTCCCAAAGAAAGGCAATGCCAAAGAATGCTCAGACTACCGCACAATTGCACTCATCTCACATGCTAGTAAAGTAGTGCTCAAAATTCTCCAAGCTAGGCTTCAGCAATACATGAACCGTGAACTTCTGAGGTTCGAGCTGGTTTTAGAAAAGACAGAGGAACCACAGATGAAATTGCCAACATCTGTTGGATCATTGACAAAGTAAGAGAGTTCCAGAAAAACATCTATTTCTGCTTTATTGAATATGCCAAAGCCTTTTACTGTCTGGATCACAATAAACCGTGGAAAATTCTGAAAGAAATGGGAATACCAGATCACTTGACCTGCCTCTTGAGAAACCTGTATGTAAGTGAGGAAGCAACAGTTAGAAGTAGACATGGAACAACAGACTGGTTCCAAATAGGAAAAGGAGTGTGTCAAGGCTGTATACTGTCAACCCTGCTTATTTAATTTCTATGCAGAGTACATCATGAGAAAAGCTGGAATGGAAGAAGCACAAGCTGGAATCAAGATTGCCAGGAGAAATATTAATAACTTCAGATATGCAGATGACACCACCCTTATGGTAAAGTGAAGAGGAACTAAAAAGCCTCTTGATGAAAGTGAAAGAGGAGAGTGAAAAAGTTGGCTTAAAGCTCAACATTCAGAAAACGAAGATCATGGCATCTGGTCCCATCACTCCATGGAAGGTAGATGGAGAAACAGTGGAAACTGTCAGACTTTATTTTTGAGGGCTCCAAAATCATTGCAGATGGTGACTGAAGCCATGAAATTAAAAGACGCTTACTCCTTGGAAGAAAATTTACGACCAACCTAGATAGCATATTCAAAAGCAGAGACATTACTTTGCCGCCTAAGGTCCGTCTAGTCAAGGACAGTAGGCAGAGATTGCTCCAAGAGCTAGGATAGAGTTGGGAGTTGGGACTAGGAGAAGGGCTCTAAAGCAGAAATGGTCAAAGTGGGGGAGAAGTCAATGCCCCTATGTATTTAACATTTTACAAAGCCTTCTCACATCATTTACATCACTCCATGAAGATCAGGTAATCAGAGTAGGTGACAAAGCAAGTATAAACTAAAATATGGGTCAAACATCAGGAAGTAGAGGGCATGCAGGAAGGAGCACAGGATGACATAGAATACCGACAGTCAGCATGACCCCTTCCCATGTTCCAGAACAGAATCTTGTAGGGGTGCTTTCAAGAAGAACTTTAAAATATAGCTTTCCTCCTGGTCCTTGTGCTCTCTTGGTGTTTTGCCTGACCCTCATACGGAATTAGAGACACAGGGTCAAAGCTGACAGGATGACTGCCCAGCCCTGAGTGCCTAATGACTAGGTTTGGACTTTCCTGTTCACTACCCAAGGCACCTGCAAGGAGATCCAACCAGTCCATTCTGAAGGAGATCAGCCCTGGGATTTCTTTGGAAGGAATGATGCTAAAGCTGAAACTCCAGTACTTTGGCCACCTCATGCGAAGAGTTGACTCATTGGAAAAGACTCTGATGCTGGGAGGGATTGGGGGCAGGAGAAGAAGGGGATGACCGAGAATGAGATGGCTGGATGGCATCACGGACTCGATGGATGTGAGTCTGAGTGAACTCCGGGTGTTGGTGATGGACAGGGAGGCCTGGTGTGCTGTGATTCATGGGGTCTCAAATAGTTGGACACGACTGAGTGACTGAACTGACTGACTGACTGACCCAAGGCACCTAACTCCACGTCAGGTGACTTAGGAGGTTACTGCAGCTCCTGTTTTCATCTGTCTGATTTAGCAGTTCTCTCTGCTTAGCAGTCCTGGTTTCTCTGATCACTGTCCAGATCATGATTCCATTTGGTCACCTATTCTCTTTTATAACATTATATTCTGATTGTTCTCTCTGACCCAGTATCCCTGCCTCCCATGTTTCACACAACTTTTCATTGTCCTCCCTGGAGATCTAGCTACATGGCTGGGAAACTTTCCTATTTCCTTAGACTGTTTCTTCACTGTTTGCATCTGCCTGCTTTAACTGTCACCTGGATCTCCCTTGAGGACATTGTTTCCCTTGTATATCTCTTAAGTTGAGATGGCTCATTTTCTCAAACTCTTAAGATGCTTCAGGGTGGGAATGAGGTGTATTCTCCTTGTTCCTTTTGACTCCTTCTAAACCATTACTCCTCTCTTCCAATTAGAACATCTCTTGCTCTTTAGAAGCTGGTGCTACCCACCAGCATTTCCCTGGCACTTTCACCTTCAGATCTCCTGGATACTCTTTCTCTATGAAAATTTTGTATTTGTTGTAAAGTCAGTTTTGAGTCCATCATCCTTAAGGACTCAAGTGTCTGTGTAGGTGACCCCACTCAATGCTCTGGCCTCTCTTTTCTTTGATATCACTAAAGTTCATAACCAACACTCTACTTTCAGCCACCTGTGGTCATACCTGATCTTTTCCATTACTCAAGAATTATCTGGGGACTCTCCTGGTGGTCCAGTGTTTAAGAATCCACCTTCCAATGCAGGAGCCATGAGTTTGATTCCTGGTCAGGGAACTGAGACCCCACATGCTGCAGGGCCCCTAAGCTGTGCTCTGCAGCTACTGAGGAGGAGTGCCACAGCCACAGAGGCCACGTGCTGGAGCCTGGCTGCCACAACAAGAGAAGAGCCTGTACGCCTCCTCAACAAGGCCCCAACCAAGACCCAACACAGCCAAAAATAAAGAAATACGTTTTTTTTAAAGTAAAAATTATCCCACTTTTGAAATCACTTGTTTAGACATTGTATTCTCTGACCACTACTTCCTGCCTGCACATTGTAATCATTCCATTTTTCCCACTTCCCTGGGGCCACTGATTCACTGACTCTTACTTTGTTTTAATCTGTGAACTCTGATTTCCCTGACTTTGTTTCTCTCCTTACCCACTACAGAATCTATGATTCAAAATGTCAATGACTTTCTTACCCTAGTTCTAAACTCTCCTGCCAGAATATCTTTTTATTGCATTTTCTTAGTGGGGTACCCTTACCTGAGCAATTCCAACTATTTGACTTCCTGTGTTCCTGAATGCTACTGGAAAAATTTTTTATACAATCTGGAATATTGGTACTAAATTAATAGTCTGACTTCAACTGTATGCTAAACAATATCCACAAAAACCAATACCCATGAGAACGTTCATGTTGAGAATGTTTACTTATTATAGTAAACAAATGGAAAACAGCATATATAATTATAAATAAGGATTTAAATAAATTATACCATAGTCACACCATGGAATATGAAAAGGAAATATCCAGATGCAAAAAATAAAGAGATGTTAATACTTTAGGTGTTAGTATGGCAGTCTAGAATGGAGTGGGTGGTGGAGTAGTGAGTTTTGAAAAGTACTAGGGGCTTGCAAAGAGTTGACTCATTGGAAAAGACCCTTATGCTGGGAAGGATTGGGGGCAGGAGGAGAAAGGGACAACAGAGGATGAGATGGCTGGATGGCATCTAATGGACATGAGTTTGAGTGAACCCCGGGAGTTGGTGATGGACAGGGAGGCCTGGCGTGCTGCGATTCATGGGGTCGCAAAGAGTTGGACTCGATTGAGCAAGTGAACTGAACTGAACTGAACTGAACTGAAGGGGCTTGGTAATGCCTGTCTGGGTGGAACTAAAAATTTATTTACATTACAGGGAAATGATAAGATGTCTGACTGGGATCTTAGTATTAAAAAGTTTCTCTTGAGATATTAAAATCCCATGTCTACCTCTTGTACTGGTTTTGAGTCCAGAATTTAAACTACATTATGTAGAAACCTATAGCCAATAACTACATTAGTGGCAGGTCAATATTACCTCCAAGGTATTAGGAAGCTGCAAAGCTTTTCACTCTGTAGGAACACTACAGGTCACTGTAGTGTGGTCTGCAACTCAGGCCACAAGGAGTTAATAGGAAAATTCCTAATAGGAAATTTCCTAATAGGAAAATTCCTCTGAAGATGAGTTCACAATCCAAAATTACAAGACACATGAGTAAGCAATTCATGTGAGCGATAGCAGATACAACAGAGAATGTTTATATATACTTCACAAGAAACGTGTAATTAAAGACATAAAATAAGAACTTGAAATTCTAAAAAAAGAATAAGATACTAAAGAGCAGATGACAGGGAAAAAATCAAGAATGAATGATATGGTCATTGAAACAAAAGACTCAATGGATAGGATAAACTTTAGATGGCACGCCACTCTCTAACACCAGAGTGAAAACTATGGTGATTGAAACAATAATAAGAAAATCTCAGTGAACAGGATAAACTTGACATTGACATTAGATGTCACCGAAGAGCAAAAGAGAGGATAAATGTGAAGGAATGTGTACATTCTGCCTGTTTGTATAATGCTTTGAAACTTGACTTGGTACTTTGGTCTCTGCCCTTGTGAATATTATACTCTGAGGGAGAGGCAGACAGAATAAAAGAGTTATACAAATAAATATAAACCCCAATTGTTAGACGTACTAAACTGGAGAGATGCATGGTGTTACAAGGGCATTAATAGGTACATTTAGTCTAGTTGGGTCTGGGAAAGTTCCTTGTAGAAGTGAAGTGTAAGATCCTAAATTACTTAACCAGGTCAGGAAGATCCCCTGGAGGAGGTCATGGCAACCCACTCCAGTATTCTTGCCTGGAGAATCCGGTGGACAGAGGATCCTGGTGGACTACAGTTTATGGAGTCACGAAGAATCAGACACAACTGAAGTGATTTAGCATGTAGAGGAAATTAATGGGAGGAGGGGATAATATAACAAATTCCCACAGTCAGAAGGAGCATGGCATGTACAAGGAACAGAAAAGTCAGTTAGGCAGAAAGCAAAGGAGAAGCATGTGGAGAATTAACCGAGTCAAATCATGGGCTTTGGAGGCCACCTTGGAGCTTTGTTCTTTATTTTAAAAACACTGGAAAGTTAAGGAGTCACGAAGAATCAGACACGACTGAAGTTATTTAGCATGTAGAGGAAATTAATGGGAGGAGGGGATAATATAACAAATTCCCACAGTCAGAAGGAGCATGGCATGTACAAGAAACAGAAAAGTCAGTTAGGCAGAAAGCAAAGGAGAAGCATGTGGAGAATTAACCGAGTCAAATCATGGGCTTTGGAGGCCACCTTGGAGCTTTGTTCTTTATTTTAAAAACACTGGAAAGTTAACAAAGTATTTAAAACTGAGGATGGTGTTCTCAAACACATTTTTAATGGATTATTCCATCTGCAGTGTGGAGAACAGGTTATCAGGTGAATATATGAAGGTATAGACTTATTTATTTATTTTTTTAAATTTATTTGACTGAACCAGGTCTCAGTTTTGGCACTCAGGCTCTTTAGTTGCAGTAAGTGGGATTTTTAGTTGTAGCATATGGTGAATGATAATGCAGTAAAGAAAGGATGATATCTTTGGATGATGGTGAAAATGATAATGAGAATACTAATGAGATGATGAAGTTAGATGATGTAATGTGTGATGAAAATAACAGGGAAATGGTGGTGGTGAAAGTTAAGGTACCTTGGGTGTGTGAGTAACTAAGGTATGCACTTGGGGAAAAGTTAGGTAAAAGTTTAAAAAAGTTTCTTGAGGTGCCTCTGAGGGACACGGAATCATTTCTGCTTTTTCTGCTTAGCTGCAGCTGTTGGCCCAGAGGTTTAATAAGCTGAAGTTCTTAATGATGCTTCTCTCATATTCCTAAGCACTGAATTTAACAAGCCTCCCAGGGCTTGTTACCGCAGATCAACTCAGCTGCGGATTAATTGGGCCACAGCCAGGAAGCTGCACTCCTGGGGCAGAGGGACCCTGGAGCGGCTGCCAGTAACTGGGGAACAGACTTAAAGACACAGCAGGAGAGGGAAAGAGGAAGAGTGATCAGCGCATTATTTTTAGCTTAATTGGAATTAGAAAAGCGTAGTTTTCTATAACTGACAGTTCTTGCATCCTTCTGGGAAGTATCAAGCTAATGCAGAGCTTCTGGGAATTCTCAGTAGCTCAAAGTCTGGGGCCTTTGATTTTCCTTGGGAAGCCACATCACGAACCTAAGGCAGCCCCCTAAATCCAGGTAGCATATCCTTGCTGAGAAGCTTTCACCACCTTGAGATAACCTTGCCATGCTATTCAGTTACTGAAGACCAGAGCTATCAGAAGCCTGGAAGGTGGCAGTGATAGCCTGGTTTCATGAGAAACCCCTGCAATGTTTTTTTAATGGCTGCTATTTGTAATTTCTTTTATTTTGTCTCTAATTGTCCAAGTTAACATTAATACACTCATTATAAACATTCAAACAATACAGATAAGTAAAAGTCCCCTTTGATCTTTACTTCAATATTAGTCTCCACATCAGAGGTTAAGTCCGCTTCCAGATTTTAAGAAAATTTGCTTTAGCATTGTATACATATATATATATATATATATGAACATATAGAAATATAATTTTTTTAAGGTGAGGAACATACCGATGTCATAACATAATAATAATACAATGACATACTGTTTTTACTGCTGGGTCAAAAGATGCATGCGTGCCCTCACTTCAGTCGTGTCCAGCTCTTTGCAACCCTATGGACTGTAGCCCATCAGGCTACTCTTGTCCATGGGATTCTCCAGACAAGAATAATGGAGTGAGTTGCCACGCCCTCATCCAGGGGATCTTCCCAACCCAGGGATCAAACCTACCTCTCTTATGTCTCCTGCACTGGCAGGCAGATTCTTTACCACTAGGGCCACCTGGGAAGCCCAAATCAAAAGATATACATACTTAAAATTTTTTCAGCTTTACTGAGGTATAATCGACTTGTAAAATTGTAAGATATTTAAAGCGTATACCATGGTGATTGGATAAATGTATACATTATGAAGGGATTCCTCCATCTACTAACTCCTGTATTTATCTCTTTTGTGTGTGTGACATTTAAGTTGTACTCTCAGCAAATTTCAATTATATAATACTGTGCTAGCAACTATAGTCATCATTAAAAAAAGGTCATGATTTCTATTAGATCTTCAGACTTTATTCATCTTACAGCTGAAAGTTTGTAGCACACTTTTACCAAACTCTCCCTATTTTCCCCTTCCCACAGCTCCTACAACAAGCTTTCCACTCTAATTTCTATGAGTTTAATATTTTAAAAGTGAAATATATATGATACTATCCAGAATTTGTCTTATTTCACTTAGCATGATGCCCCAAGGCCCATCTGTATTATTGCAAATAGAAAGACTGCCTTCTTTCTCATGGAGGAATAATACATGTCCCTATGTATCTATCTATCTATCTATCTATCTATCTACCTATCTATATCACATCATCTTTGCCATTTAGGTTGTTTCCATATCTTGGCTATTGTGAATAATGCTTCAATGAGTATGGAAGTGTAGATATCTTTTTGACATCCTCTTTTTATTTCCTTTGTATCTATACTCAGAAGTATGATTGCTGGATCATACGGTAGCTCTTTCCAAAAAAATTTTGAGAACTCTCTGTACAGTCTTCCATAGTGGCTGTACCAACTTACATTCCTGCCAACAGTGCACCAGGGATCCCTTTTATTCACATCCTTGTCAACACTTGTTGTCACACGTCTATTTGATGATAATCACTCCTTGGAAAATATCTTTTTGACATCCTCTTTTTATTTCCTTTGTATCTATACTCAGAAGTATGATTGCTGGATCATACGGTAGCTCTTTCCAAAAAAATTTTGAGAACTCTCTGTACAGTCTTCCATAGTGGCTGTACCAACTTACATTCCTGCCAACAGTGCACCAGGGATCCCTTTTATTCACATCCTTGTCAACACTTGTTGTCACACGTCTATTTGATGATAATCACTCCTTGGAAGAAAAGTTATGACCAACCTAGATAGTATGTTCAAAAGCAGAGACATTAATTGGCCGACTAAGGTCCTTCTAGTCAAGGCTATGGTTTTTCCTGTGGTCATGTATAGATGT
>SJYC01017460.1:0-10016 GCA_006408675.1 Madoqua kirkii | reverse complement strand
GTCACCTGGATAGGTTATTCCTAGGTATTTTGTTTTCTAAGATGTGATGGTAAATGGGATTGTTTCCTTAATTTCCCTTTCTGATCTTTTGTTGTTCATGTATAGAAATGCAAGAGATTTCTATGTATTAATTTTGCACCCTGCAAGTTTACTGAATTCATTGAAGAGTTCTACTAGTTTTCTGACAATATCTTGTGTGTAAATGTTTTAGAACCATCTTAATATAATTATACATATCTGCCAAATCCAGGAAGCAAGATTTATACATATATAACTTTTCCAGTTAACATCTGCAAGTCAAAAATTCATCAAGATCAGAGAACTTACCAATGTTTATTTACTGCTGTGCTTGCCAACAGTAAATTACAGATGAATTAGTGTCCTGTGTTTCTTTTGTCTCACTCTCCATGCCCAGAGACATTTTGTTGTGACGTTTCAGTGTAGCTCACCTCCAGACAAAGGTAATCTTTTTAGATAAGAACTCAATTACTCTAAATTTACTTGTAATTAAAGCCTATTTAATCACAGAAGAACCCCTGCAGGATTGGAGTTCAAGATTGCATACAATAACAGGAAATGACAGTTTTGAAATCTAGTACGGATTAAAAACCACAGATATACCCTTTATATACGATGATTATCTCTTAAGCTACATATTGACTCCTTATGAACATTATGTTTTACATAAAGTCATGCATCTAGAACAATCAGTTGTGCAATTCCAGCCCTAGAAAGTTTTTCAGTACCAATTACAATTTGGTCATGAAATGGGAGTTAGTTTCAGACACTGCCCATTCCTAAGATTCAACCAAGTTTTGGCTAAAACATTGGAACACTTCTGCTAAAGAAAGACATGTCCTTTCCTCCTTTCCCTCACAATTTAATTTTGCTTGTTTATTTTTGCTGGTATTTGGTTGCACTCTGGTAATGTCTTTAGGACTGACAGTTTTGCTTCTTTTCCAGTTTGAATGCCAGCTTTTCATTGTTAGGCATGATGTTAGTTGTGGCTTTGTCATATATGGCCTTTATTATGTTGAGGTGTATTCCCTCTATACCTGCTTTCTGGGGAGTTTTATCATAAGTGGGTATTGACTTTTATCAAAAAAATTTTCTGCATCTATTGAGAAGATTCTTTAATTTGCTTCTGTGGTATATCACAGTGATTGATTTGCAGATATTAAAAAATCCCTGCATCCATGGGGTTAATCCCACTTGATCATGGTGTATGATCCTCTTAATGTACTTTCGGATTTTATCTGCTAGCATTTTGTTGAGGATTTTCTCTATGTTTGTCCATGATATTACTTTGTAATTTTCTCTTTCTCTCTCTTTTTTTGGTGATATCTTTGTCTGGTTTTGGTATTGGAGGATTGTGGTCTCATAGAATGAGTTCAGAAGTGTTCCCTCCTCTCCAGTATTTAGCAATGATTTCAGAAAGTTATGCATTAACTCTCCAGTAAATGTTTGGTTTCCCTGAAAATTATAATTGATATTTTAACTTATAGCCATCTAATCTACTGAAACTGAGAAACGCTGGGCTGGAAGAAGCATAAGCTGGAATCAAGATTGCTGGGAGAAATATCAATAACCTCAGATATGCAGATAACACCACCTTTATGGCAGAAAGTAAAGAGGAACTAAAAAGCCTCTTGATGAAAGTGAAAGGGGAGAGTGAAAAAGTTGGCTTAAAGTTCAACATTCAGAAAATGAAGACCATGGCATCTGGTCCCATCACTTCATGGGAAATAGATGGGGAAACAGTGGAAACAGTGTCAGACTTCATTTTTTGAGCTCCAAAATCACTGCAGATGGTGACTGCAGCCATGAAATTAAAAGACGCTTACTCCTTGGAAGAAAAGCTATGACCAACTTAGATAGCATATTCAAAAGCAGAGACATTACTAGTCGACTAGGTCTGTCTAGTTGAGGCTATGGTTTTTCCAGTAGTTGGAAACAGTGTCAGACTTCATTTTTTGAGCTCCAAAATCACTGCAGATGGTGACTGCAGCCATGAAATTAAAAGACGCTTACTCCTTGGAAGAAAAGCTATGACCAACTTAGATAGCATATTCAAAAGCAGAGACATTACTAGTCGACTAGGTCTGTCTAGTTGAGGCTATGGTTTTTCCAGTAGTCATGTATGGATGTGAGAGTTTGACTGTGAAGAAAGCTGAGTGCCGAAGAATTGATGTTTTTGAACTGTGGTGTTGGAGAAGAGTCTTGAGAGTCTCTTGGACTGCGAGGAGATTCAACCAGTCCATTCTAAAGGAGATCAGTCCTGGGTGTTCTTTGGAAGGAATGATGCTAAAGCTGAAACTCCAATACTTTGGCCACCTATATGAAGAGTTGACTCATTGGAAAAGACTGATGCTGGGAGGGATTGGGGGCAAGAGGAGAAGGGGACGACAGAGGATGAGGTGGCTGGATTGCATCACTGACTTGATGGACGTGAGTCTGAGTGAACTCCAGGAGTTGGTGATGGACAGAGAGGCCTGGTGTGCTGCGATTCATGGGGTCGCAAAGAGTTGGACATGACTGAGCGACTGAACTGAACTGAAATGAAACTTAATTCTAAGTGTATACAAAAACTTTGCCCTTGTTTGTCTTCATTCCCTCCTGTATATTTGTTTTCCTATTGTCATACAGATTACATCTTTATATATTGTGCACCCATTAACACAGATTTGTAATTATTATTTTATACAGCTGTCTTCTAAATTATATGAGAAAAAATTACAAACAAAAATACATATAGTCTCTGTTATATTTACTTTTATAATTATCTCTACCAGTACTCTTTATTATTTAATGTGATTTAATTTACTGTCTAATAGCTTCTCATTTCAGCCTTAAAGTCTCCTTTAATATTTCATGTAGTGCTTGCTAGCAACAGATTCTTCCAGTTCTTGTTTGTTTCTGAATACTTCAATTTATTCTTCATTTTTGGATGATAGTTTTACTAGACACAGTGGGGCTCCTGGGCACAAAGATTTTCTGTGTCCCCCATTTTTTTGGTTACTGGAAATAGCCTTTGTTCATCCTCTATGATCTTTCCTGAGTTTCAACTTGGAAATTTCCAAGTGGAACTTTCCTGAGTTCTGATGGGCAGATCAAGCAGTTGCTATTTAGGAAAGGAAAGGGATGCAAGACCAGGGAGAAACAGTCAGGAGAAACAATAGTGCAGCCTGAGCAAAGTCTTGTTTCTCCATCAAGGTACACACACAGAGGTATCTTTAAGTTGTTTTGCAGATACTGAAACACCCTCCAGGAGGGAGAAGTTAATGATTGACAGTGGTATGCTGCCCACAAGCTTGTGGACTACAGACCAGGTGGAACCTGATTGTTGCTGATGCTTGACTCCTACTTACCTCATGACCAACCCAACAGAAGAATGTCCGTGAGCCAATCACTTCCTCTTTGGACCATTAGTATAAAACCTCTCACAGTCCTAAGTTGAGATCCCCATTCAATCCCCCTTTGCCTCCCTTATGACTATACAGTGGAAGTGAGAAATAGATTTAAGGGCCTAGATCTGATAGATAGAATGCCTGATGAACTATGGAATGAGGTTCATGACATTGTACAGGAGACAGGGATCAAGACAATCCCCATGGAAAAGAAATGCAAAAAAGCAAAATGGCTGTCTGGGGAGGACTTACGAATAGCTGTGAAAAGAAGAGAGGTGAAAAGCAAAGGAGAAAAGGAAAGATATCAGCATCTGAATGCAGAGTTCCAAAGAACAGCAAGAAGAGATAAGAAAGCCTTCTTCAGTGATCAATGGAAAGAAATAGAGGAAAAGAACAGAATGGGAAAGAATAGAGATCTCTTCAAGAAAATTAGAGATACCAAGGGAACATTTCATGCAAAAATGTGCTCGATAAATGACAAAAATGGTATGGACCTAACAGAAGCAGAAGATATTAAGAAGAGGTGGTAAGAATACACAGAAGAACTGTACAAAAAAGACCTTCACAACCCAGAAATCATGATGATGTGATCACTCATCTAGAGCCAGACATCTTGGAATGTGAAGTCAAGTGGGCCTTAGAAAGCATCACTATGAACAAAGCTAGTGAAGGTGATGGAATTCCAGTTGAGCTGTTTCAAATCCTTAAAGATGATACTGTGAAAGTGGTGCACTCAATACGCCAGCAAATGTGGAAAACTCAGCAGTTGCCACAGGACTGGAAAAGGTCAGTTTTCATTTCAATCCCAAACAAAGGTAATGCCAAAGAATGCTCAAACTACCACACAACTGCACTCATCTCACCCGCTAGTAAAGTAATGTTCAAAATTCTCCAAGCCAGGCTTCAGCAATACGTGAACCATGAACCCCCTGATATTCAAGCTGGTTTTAGAAAAGGAAGAGGAGCCAGAGATCAAATTGCCAACATCCGCTGGATCGTGGAAAAAGCAAGAGAATTCCAGAAAAACATCTATTTCTGCTTTATTGACTATGCCAAAGCCTTTGACTGTGTGGATCACAATAAACTGTGGAAAATTCTGGAACAGATGGGAATACCAGACCACCTAACCTGCCTCTTGAGAAATCTGTATGCAGGTCAGGAAGCAACAGATAGAACTGGACATGGAACAACAGACTCGTTCCAAATAAGAAAAGGAGTACGTCAAGGCTGTATATTGTCACCCTGCTTATTTAACTTATGTGCAGAGTACATCATGAGAAACGCTGGACTGGAAGAAACACAAGCTGGAATCAAGATTGCAGGGAGAAATATCAATAACTTCAGATATGCAGATGAGCCCACCCTTATGGCAGAAAGTGAAGAGGAGCTATAAAGCCTCTTAATGAAAGTGAAAGAGGAGAGTGAAAAAGTTGGCTTAAAGCTGAACATTCAGAAAACGAAGATCATGGCATCTGGTCCCATCACTTCATGGGAAATAGATGAGGAAACAGTGGAAACAGTGTCAGACATTATTTTGAGGGGTTCCAAAATCACTGTAGCTGGTGACTGCAGCCATGAAATTAGAAGACGGTTATTCCTTGGAAGAAAAGCTATGACCAACCTAGATAGTATATTCAAAAGCAGAGATATTACTTTGCCGACTAAGGTCTGTCTAGTCAAGGCTATGGTTTTACCTGTGGTCATGTATGGATGTGAGAGTTGGACTGTGAAGAAGGCTGGGTGCTGAAGAATTGATGCTTTTGAACTGTGGTGTTGGAGAAGACTCTTGAGAGTCCCTTGGACTGCAAGCAGATCCAACCGGTCTATCCTGAAGGAGAGCAACCCTGGGATTTCTTTGGAAGGAATGATGCTAAAGCTGAAACCCCAGTACTTTGGCCACCTCATGCGAAGAGTTGACTCATTGGAAAAGACTGATGCTGGGAGGGATTGGGGGCAGGAGGATAAGAGGATGCCTACGATGAGATGGCTGGATGGCATCACGGACTCGATTGATATGACTCTGAGTGAACTCTGGGAGGTGGTGATGAATAGGGAGGCCTGGCGTGCTGCTATTCATGGGGTCACAAAGAGTTGGACAGGACTGAGCAACGAACTGAACTTGCCTGGCAAAATAATAAAGCTATCCTTTTCTACTTTACCGAAAATTCTGTCTTTCAGATATGATTCAGTACTGATGTATAAAGAAACTGAGCTTTGACATCATAACAAAACAGAAAAAGCAAGACTTTTAGGGAATGATAGGGACTCAAACTGGAGGGGCCAGGGAGCTGGCTAATCAGTCTTGAGTACTCGATGTTGGAGTTTGAAGTTGATGTTTACACCTTGGGTGATTCAAAGGCACAGAGAGCTCATTAGGAAGGCACTGGGTTTTCCTCATAGGAATTAAGGCCCCCAGGAGGAGAGTTTCAAAGGAAATATCCTCAAACTCCTGACCCATCTCTCACACAGAGCCCAAAAGCAGGTAAAGAATGGTGTGGGTGCAGCACAGAGGCCCACAGTTTGGGGCATCCTGTCCTCTGCCTGTCCTAGTTTTCTCTACTGTCTACAAATCTTCACACCTGCATGTACTTTCATGTCTGTGCTTCTTGCTCTATCCTTTGCTTCTCTGTACATCTCTTCTTACCTATCTCTCTGACTTGCCTTTTTGTTTTCTTCTCTCTGTCCAACTGCCCTTTCACTCTCTGTCTTTATCTGAGTTGCATAACTCCCTCAAGGCATCTGGTTTCCTGCTGCCAATAGCAACAAAGAGGAGGAGGAGGAAGTGTTGTTGGGGAGATTGAAGCAATCAGGATTTTTAGGATATGGAAAAGAAGGAAGGGAGCTGCAAGGAGCTCTCAGGGGAGTCAGGGATTTGGGGACCACCTTGAAATGGAATGTTTCTCTAAGGATCTCTTAATGAGGAGTGGGGAGCAAGACAGGAGCCTACCACAAGATACCTGCAGTCCACTGATGCTCTCTGTTATACTCAGCAGGGATTGGGGACTGAGTGGGCTTTTGGAGCCTGCTAATCTATCCCCATCCCCACTCCCCCTGTTTCTTCTCCTCTAAGCACCCCATGCTCTTTCCCACACATATTCTGCACCATACTTGAAGAGACTTGAAGAGAACAGAAGTCACAGTGAGTGAAAAATAGCCTCTAGCAAATGCTGTAGGAATAGGGGGTGGAAGTCACAAGTGAGAAGTTACTGCAGTGCTCCAAGAAATAGGCATTAGGAACAAAGTTATATAACAAAGAGAACAGAGAAGATGGGAAAGTTCTTAACCCTTCCATGTGGATCATGACTCTTATTTCTCTACACCAGGAGAAGGATGCAGGCTTCCTTTCAGGAAACCGCAGCTCTCTTACCGAGTTTATTCTTTTAGGATTCTCTGGCAACACAAAGATAAATGTTATTCTATTCAGCATTTTCCTTTTCCTCTACCTCATCACCCTTCTGGGCAATGGGCTCATTATCACCTTGATACACAAGGATTCCCGCCTCCACACACCCATGTATTTTTTTCTTAGCGTTCTATCCATTCTGGATATGGGGTATGTCACCACCACAGTGCCCCAGATGCTGGTACATCTGGTTTCTGAGAAAAAGACCATTTCTTACATTGGATGTGTGGCCCAGATGTACATCTTTCTGATGCTAGGTATCACTGAGTCTTGGCTTTTTGCAATCATGGCTTATGACAGGTATGTAGCCATTTGCCACCCCCTGAGGTATAATGTCATCATGAGCCCTTTGCTGTGTGGGTTAATGGTGGCCTTCTGTGGATTCTGGGGTACTAGTTGTGCCCTGATATATACCATCTCTGCTATGATTCTTCCCTATTGTGGACCCAATGAGATAAATCACTTCTTCTGTGAAGTACCTGCAGTCTTGAAGTTAGCCTGTGCAGACACATCTCTCAATGACCAGGTGGACTTCATCTTGGGCTTCATCCTTCTGTTGGTCCCACTCTCCCTCATCATCATTGTCTACATCAATATATTTGCTGCCATCTTGAGAATCCGCTCCTCCCAAGGGCGACTCAAGGCCTTTTCCACCTGTGCCTCCCACATCACTGTGGTCACCATGTTCTCTATTCCATGTATGGTTATGTACATGAGACCTGGATCAGAGGCCTCCCCAGAAGAGGACAAGAAGCTGGCTCTGTTCTACAACGTCATCTCTGCCTTCCTCAACCCCATCATCTACAGCCTGAGGAACAAAGATGTGAAGAGGCTTTCCTCAAAGTGACAGGCTGGGGCAACGCACCAGAATGAAGTCACAGAAGCTGGGGCACCAGCATCAAACTCAGGACACAGCCTACATGGCCTCTCCATCCAAATCCTTTCGAACATCCCTGGGTACACCTGATATATCAGTTGGCTAGATTCAGTGGGACTGCATATCAGATAGAACACCTGAAGGGCTAAGGCAGTGGGTATCCCTCAAGCACAAAGGCACCAGACAGTGGACTCCATGTAGGCAGGCCCCATGTTTGATTCATCTCTGTATCACCAGTTTATAAGACCTAGCAAAGAACTGGCATCAATTTTTATTTTTAATGAAATATTATTTATTAAAATAATAAAAATATCATTATTTTTATTTTTTATTATGAAATGAACACAAGACTGTGTGCTGTGTGCTTGAGCTCTGGACTCATGAAATAAGCTCAAATTGATGGGGAAAAGATGACTTCCAGGTTCCCAGATCAGTGACCCAACTATAGCTTAATCAGGGACAAGTTCTGAAGTAAGACTAATTTAAGAGAAATAGATGGTTGTCCTATACAACAGAGTTCAGGGACATAATAAAGGTCAGTTTTCATTTAGTACTATTAAGAGAGAATGAATTTAGGGCACAGGAAACCTCATGTCACTAAGGAGAGGATCTATGTTTTAGTGAGGGGATATTTGTAGAGGGGAATAGAGTCTCCTAGTAATTGGGTGAAAAACTCCTCCCACCCAGACACTTTTATAATGTATTTTCAATGTTATTGAAATACACTGACATGCAATGAGCTGTAGGTATTAAAAGTAAATATTCTGATGAGTTCTGAAGCATGAATATAGCTGTGAAACCATTGCCATAATAAAAATCATCATAACCACAATCCTCCCAAGTTTTCTTGTGAGCTTTGCAATTCCTCTGTATTAGTCATCTATCTATTTTTATGTAACAAATCACCTCTCCCTAATTTTGTGTCTTAAAACAACAAATATTTATTTTTTTTACACTCTCTGTAGGTCAAAAACTTAAAGGAAAGTTTTCTGGGTCCTCTGGATTAGGGGCTCTCAAGAGACTGCAATAAAGGTATCAGCTGGAAGAGTAGATCTTCTAAAGTTAACTGGTGAAGAATCTACTTCTAAGCACACATGACTGTTTGCAGGGTTAAGTCCTGCCAAGCTATTGAACTGAGGGCCTCATTTTCTCCCTGACTGTTTCTCAGTTCATTCATCACTTCCTCTCATGTGGACCTCTCCCTACAGCAGCTCTCTCTGTGGCAGTTGGCTTTATCTGAGCAAGCGAGAAAGAAAGCAAGAGAGAGACCATGAGAAATGTGGAAGCCAGGGTCTTTTGCAGCCTAGTCTTGAATGTGAGTTCCAATCACTTTTGGGATATTCATGAATAGCAAACTAAAGGGTTTAGCACAGACTCAAGGGGAGGGGATTACCTTTGACATGAATACCAGAATACAGGGGTCATTGGTTCATGCAAACTTCTCCCTTGTGACTC
The DNA here is from genome assembly GCA_006408675.1 of Madoqua kirkii. Lineage (NCBI taxonomy): Eukaryota > Metazoa > Chordata > Mammalia > Artiodactyla > Bovidae > Madoqua > Madoqua kirkii. Next base: position 874 of record SJYC01017460.1, on the reverse strand, counting down.
AGACTCTTGCTGCTACTCAAGGAGGGGTCTATGGTTGAGTGTCACCAGCATCACCTAGGAGTGGTTAAGAAGTACAGAATCTTGGCATCCTACACACCTTTGGGATCAGAATTTCACTTAAAAAGATATTTCAGGGGATTCTTATGCACATTTGAGTTTGATAACAATGATTTAGCCAACACTGCAAAGACAGTATCACACAACCTGTGTCAGTAGACCTGTAGCGTAACTACAGATTTGCTGTTGTTGTTGTTAAAAAGTGTTTGTGAAAATTTAAGCTCAAAGTGAATAAAGCTTTTTAAAAACTAAGAGGAGAAACCTAAACTTCCTTGACACAGGTTTGGCTCCAGGGTTTCAGGTAAAACTGATTTACATTCTCTTGTCTCTGAGATTTTGTCATTGATATTGTCAGTCATCTGACACTGTAATTATCTTGAGAAAAACCTGAATTTGGCTTCTGTCCACCATTGTTTGTAACTCTCACTTTATTTTGTTGAGAAAAATAAAGAGTAGCATATAGTTATCTGGAATTGACAGAAAGAATGGGGCTAGACTATTGACATTTTATCTTATTTCAAACAAAGGCAACATTTTCTGGTCCTATTTCCCTGCCATCTACCATCCATATCTTCATTTTCCTCAGGAAAAAATTTTTTGAAAGAGTTGTCCATACTCTAATTTCTGTCCTACAGTCTTCTCTGAAACACACCAGTTAGGTTTGACTCTTATTCACACCGTTAACACTTCCTTCACCACTACCTCAGTTCAGTTCAGTTTGGTCGCTCAGTCGTATCTGGCTCTTTGCAGACCCATGGAATACAACACGCCAAGCCTCCCTGTCCATCACCAACTCCCAGAGTTCACTCAAACTCAC
>SJYC01017458.1:0-10451 GCA_006408675.1 Madoqua kirkii | reverse complement strand
CTGCACCTTCCCATCAGTTTGAGGAAAGCATTTTTCACATCCTTATTCCTCAGGCTGTAAATGACAGGGTTGAGGAAGGCTGTGGCAATGTTGTAGAAAAGGGCCATTTTCTTGCCACTGTTTGACAAGGAGTCAGAGCCAGGGCTCATGTACATGATGATGCATGGGACAGCAAACATGGTAACCACAGTGATGTGGGAGGTACAGGTGGAGAAGGCCTTGATCCGCCCCTGGGCTGAGCGGATCTTCACGATGGTGGCAAAAATGTTGACATAGACAAGGACAATCAGGGAGAGTGGGACCACAATGACATTAAAGCCAGTGATGAAGTCCACCAAATCATTGAGGGAAGTGTCTGCACAGGCCAGCTTCAGAACCGCAGGGACCTCGCAGAAGTAGTGGTCAATTTCATTAGGGCCACAGTAGGGAAGGCGCATAGTAAAGAAGGTATCGGTCAGGCCACCAGCCACACCATAGGCTGCACAGATGCCCACCATGAGGAGGCACACCCAGCGGCTCATGATGACCTTATACCGGAGAGGGTGGCAGATGGCCACATATCTGTCCACTGACATGATGGAGAAAAGCCAGGACTCAGTGATCCCAAAGAGGAGGAAGATGTACATCTGGGCCACACATCTAGCAAAAGAGATGGCTCTCTTCTTGCTGAGAATATGCACGAGCATCTGGGGCACAGTCGTGGTGGTGTAGCACATGTCCAGCATGGAGAGGACACTGATGAAGAAGTACATGGGTGTGTGGAGGCGTGTGTCCTGGTGGATGAGGGTGATGAGGAGGCTGTTGCTCACAAGAATCAGCAGGTAAAAGACTAGAAAGAAGGTGAAGAGCAGAGGATTGGTGCTGGGGTTCGAGGCAAAGCCCATTAGGATGAATTCTGTCACAGTGGACTGGTTGAGTTCCTGCATTGTGCTCTGCCTGTTTAAAGAGTTTGAAGTATATGTGATTTATTGGGTTTCGGCGCCAAGGAATTTTCACACTTACTGTTTCATTTAAGTCTCCAAACAGGAAGTTTAAATTAGCAGTTGGGGATACTACTGTATATGTCCCCATGATAGTTTGAATGATTTTGGGGTTTGGTTTGGGATCAAGTTGAGGGTTATTATTATGAAACAGAGAAGACCGAGTTAGGGAAGTGCTGCATTTGATGTTCCATTCTATTACTCCCTTCCTGAGAGAGACTTTACTTTCCTCTCTTGTATATGTGATTTATTGGGTTTCGGCGCCAAGGAATTTTCACACTTACTGTTTCATTTACGTCTCCAAACAGGAAGTTTAAATTAGCAGTTGGGGATACTACTGTATATGTCCCCATGATAGTTTGAATGATTTTGGGGTTTGGTTTGGGATCAAGTTGAGGGTTATTATTATGAAACAGAGAAGACCGAGTTAGGGAAGTGCTGTATTTGATGTTCCATTCTATTACTCCCTTCCTGAGAGAGACTTTACTTTCCTCTCTGTTATTCAGCCCATTTTCTGTTTTTCTTGGGACAACAGAGATTTCTAAGCCTTGGTTTAAGGATCAGGATTAGGACTATTACACTCATTATTTGGGTGAAGGTTTTTTTTTTTTTTTTTTTTTTAAATCACTGCTAGGATTAGCATTAAATTTAGAACTGGGGATTAAAGTGGATTCTACATGAAGTTTTGACTTCATGTTTAAGATTTACCTTTCTCTAGTGAACAAAACTTTACTAGTGTTCATTAATGATGTCATTGATTCATCACGTTTTTGCCAAAAACTTACCATTTGTTATAAATCAGAGAGATAAGGAAGAGTTAAAAATAATATGGGTCTACCAAGATAAATTCTAAATATGTCAAAGAGTTTAATGCAAAAAAAATGTGATTATAAAGCAACTTAGAAGAAAATACACATGGGTGAATATTTATTTTATGATGAGACAGAGAAAGACTGTTGGCATCACCAGAATGTTCTAAGTCCTTCAACCTCATGGTGTTGACCCTTTTTCGTCTAATAAGCAAACAAAGCAACATTTGAGTTGCTCTGTATTTCCTCAGTACTGTTGAGGGATTCTTGTGCATTTCTGTTCATTTTGTTCTAAAATCTGTGCTGCTATTCAAACCTTGACCCCACTAATTGACTTTCTTGTGTCAGTACTGACCTCTTCAGTGGTTCATCCATATCCTCTTTCTCCTTTATGCCTCAAAGTTCACCAACACAAGGAACTATTTGTAAGACATCCTGAAGGTGTAGGTTAAAGGATGATGACTTACACTGCCGAAAATGATTTTACAAATGAACACAGTATTGTAAAGTACATAAGTCATCTGTGTAGCAGATTTTCCTCTCTATCCTCCAGCCAGCTGTTTCTAACCTTCTTCCTGAAACTTTGTCTCATCTCCTTTTTTGTCTCCCTGCTTTAGGATTCTCCTTACTCATATTACCAGGGCAACCAGCCACAAGCCCCAGTTCTTCTAACTCAGTGCTTTTAGACTTTCCTGTGCTTCAGAATCACCTGGAGGGCTTGTCAGATTCTGCTGTGCCTCATACCAAGTTGTGATTTGGAAAATCTTGGGTGGAGCCTGAGAACTCATTTCTAATAAGTTGCTAGGTAATGCAGATTCTGGGGAGCACACTTTGAGAACTGATCTACTTAGTTGTAAAGGGAAATTTGGTTCTTTCACAATTTGCCTGTCTTACATTATGCTCAAGCTGCTGTGTTCCCCATGGCCCAGACCGATATTTTCTTTCTTTCATGTGAGCATAAAAATAAAGGAAGAAAACTAAAGAAAAAGATGAATACTCCTGACTACATAAAAAGGAAATTTTTCTCTAAGTTAAAAAAGTGAATATACCTGTTTCATATGTGGAATACAAGTGATTAATATCATTAGAATATAAAGATTGCTTCTTCATAAAGAAAAAGAATAATAACCAAGAATATGAATAATCCATTTATAAAAAAGATTAATAAACTATCAAAATTTAAACTTACTAGTAATCAAAGACTGAAAATTAAAACATCGATGAAATAGTTTTAACCTAACAGTGACAAAAAATTATTTAAAAATGATAATATCTGGCATCAATCAACTTACAGTAAAAGAAAAATTCTTATATATTGATATGAGAATTCATATGGGAATAAATTAATCTTTACATAGGAAAATTTGACAGTATATAATTTCACCTGTCATAGTTCCTTGGAAGAAAAGCTATGTATGACAAACCTAGACAGCGTGTTAAAAAGCAGAGATGTCACTTTGCCAACAAAGGTCCATATGGTCACAGCTATGATTCTTCCAGTAGTCATGTACTGATGTGAGAGTTGGATCATAAAGATGACCGAGCACCAAAGGACTGATGCTTTTGAACTGTGTTGGAGAAGACTCCTGAGAGTCCCTTGGACTGCAAAGAGATCAAACCAGTCAACCTTAAAGGAAATCAAGTGTGAATGTTCATTGGAAGGACTGATGCTGAAACTGAAGCTCCAATACTTTGGCCACCTGATGTGAAGAACTGACTCATTTGAAAAGACTCTGATGCTGGGAAAGATTGAAGGCAGGAGGAGAAGGGGATGACAGAGGATGAGATGGTTTGGATGGCATTACCGACTTGATGGACATGTGTTTGAGCAAGCTCTGGCAGTTGGTGATGGACAGGAAAGTCTGGCATGCTGCAGTCCATGGGGTCGCAAAGAGTTGCACACAACTGAATGACTGAACTGAACGGAACTCACCTTTAAGAATTTTGCATAGGGAAAAATGAGAGATGTGGGGAGAGACTTTCATCAAAGAGGTTTATTAGAGTATTACTTCTAATGGGTAAAACTGGACAAAATATAAGTGCCCTATAACAGGTAATTGATTAAATCAATTATGGTCTACTGATATGATTAAATACCTTGTAGCCTTTAAAATGGGCATCCTGGGTGGTTCAGTGGTAAAGCACCTACCTGCTAAGCAAGAGACACAGGAGATGTGGGTTTGATTCCTGGGTTGGGAAGATTCCCTGGAGGAGTAAACAGGAACCCACTAAAGTATTCTTGCCTGAAAGATTCCACAGACAGAGGAGCCTGTTGGGCTATAGTCCATGGGGCTGCAAGAGTCAGACACAGCTGAGCAACTGAGCACACACACACCAACCTTTAAAATAATGTTTTGTAGATTATTTCACATTGTGAAGAAATACTCCAACAAATTGTTAAGTTAAAAAGCAGAATATGAAACTATATATAGCCCAATCCTAATAGTACAAAGATCATATGCACAGACTAAGAATTGGAAATAATTATACCAAAACATTAACCATGGTCATTTCTGGTGATTAAATTTACAGGTGATATTTATTTTTAAAAATTCTTTGTCGGTGGTGGTGTTGAGTTGCTCAGTCATGTCCGACTGTTTGCAACTCCATGGACTGCAGCATGCCAGGCTTCCTTGCCCTCCATTATCCTCGGAGCCTGTTCAAACTCATGTCCATTGAGTCAGTGATGCCAACTCAACCAACAGTCTCGTCCCCTGTTGTCCCCTTCTCCTCCTGCCTTCAGTCTTTCCCAGGATCAGGGAATTCTGTGAACTTTCCAATTTTTACACAATAAACATAAATAACTCTTATAATAAGAAATAAAGTTTGAGTGATACTTCAAAGATAGAATATATAGGGATTTGGCTTCTCCAGTCAGACTAGTTAGATAAAAGGGTGGATATGAAAGTGGAAGATCAGAGATGGAGAAAGACATGTTGGACCTAGATAAGACTGGAAGAGGATGGAAGGGAGAGAGTCTCCTTTTTTCTGAGCTCATCCCCTCCACTGAGCTGCACTTGGAAATCAGCTTATATAGATTAATACACATACATTTACTGCTTAAGGTAAACGTCTTTTGGGTAGGAGATAATCCTGAGAGATGGAAACCCTTGAACAAGGTTCCTGGTGATGAGAGGCTGCCTGGTTTTTACCTCCAGCTTGTACCTGCAGGGTTGGGGTAGAGGAGATATGGGTGACAGGACTCTGCCTCCTGGGACTCCTTGCCCTAAGAAGAATTTGTGTCTTTGTCCTAAATGGAGCCTGGGGACTAGTTTCTGCCATTACTTCGCTTGGCTGGTTTGCTGTGTGTCTTAAGGGCCATTTACTTGACCTCTCTGAACCTCAGGTTCTGACCCTGCCACAGCCAGATTTGACAAAGAAATGTTATCAATGAATGGTCAGAAATGGATTGTGTGATTGCAAATTCCTGGTAGGAGTGAACCGCTAGTCACCAAATTAGTTATAGCTGGGGCTGAGGGTACCAGCCTTATTCCTTGTTAAGATGTAATAGAAATCAGAAAAAAATTGTTTTCTTTTCACATTGGACCCTTATATTTATCTTCTACTCACATACCTACTCTTTTGCAGCCCAGGTTAGGAGACAGAAGACTCAAAGTAGTCTTGAATTTTCACTTTTGACATTGAGAGCCATGATTCTGAGCAGGTAGTTGTTTCTTCTCTGTAAAAAAGGAGGTTTATTGCAATAATACATGATTCTGTCAAGATCTGAAGATATGTTTTCTCCTCCCTTCCCCTGTTATCAGCTCTTCCCTCTTTCCCTGATATCCTCCTGCAGCATCAGCACCAATCTGCAGGGGCTAAGAATGACTACGAGAAATAGATAAAACTAGAAAGCAACAAAAGCAGAAAGAATGATGGGAAAAGATAGAGAAGCTCAGAAGCCAAGAAGAGACACAAAAACAAGAAGCAAGAAGGCAGAGAGAGGCACTGAGAACCAGAATCTGGGGCCGGGGGCACACACAGGAAGAGAGGAAAATGGACAGTGGGCATGTTAATTGACATCAACAGGAGGAGAAGAGGGGACTCAGAAGGAGGAAGAAGGTGGGATAATGTTTATTCTCTTTGTATAAAAAGTGGACAAAAGACTAGAGGAAAGAGGCAGAGAGATATGAGACCCAAAGAGTCAGCGGACAGAACAAGATGAAGACACAAAAGGAGAAAGAGGCAAGGAGGCAAGGGAAAGACAGAAAGTGTTGTCAGAGATGCCGGGAAAATGGAGTGTGAGCCAAGTGTGAGAGAAAGAGGCACCAGAGGGCTGAGCAGGTTGTGACTGAAGCAGCAAGGACCCCACAGAGACCAGACAGGGGAAAAGAGAAACAGGCAATCCACAGGGCAGGTGGAGAGAGGAAGGGGCAAGGCTAGTCTCCCAGGGAGAGAGAAGGATCTGGAAGAGAGGGCAAGGGCAAAAAGAGAGGGGCAACTGCAGAGAAGGGAGAGCAAGACAGAGGGGTGGAGGCAGAGAGAGTGGGAAGGTGAGGGAGATTCACAGACATGGAAGAAGGACGGCAGAGAGCTGGGCTCCCAGGCTAGACACAGAAACACTTGTGAGTCAAGGGGGAAGCTGTAGACTAAAGAGAAGAGGTAAAAAGCAGGGTGTCTGGAGATGACTCTGCTGCAGGCAAATCCAGTAGCACAGTGAGCAGTAAACATACGTCAAATTGGAAAGAAAGGCACAGAGTGAACTGAAGACCCAGTCAAATAGAACACTAAAGCCACATACTCGGGAAAAAAGTCAGGGGACATGGGACAAAGACTTTGGATGCAGAGAAACACAGAGACAACAGAAATAGAGGCAGAAGGAGAAAGATGGAGTTGGATGGAGAGTACGAAAGAAAAGGAAAAGTAGAGACAGAGAGATAATAGTAGACCCAAAGACAGAGAAAGGGATGGATGGATACACAGAGCAAAAGAGGCAGAGACAGCCATGGACACACTCCCATAGATGTGGAGAGACAGACCGAAGTGAGCGGAAACTGCAGACCAGGCCGGGCTTGGGAGCAGCTGCAGTCTGGCTTGCTCTCCAGAATGCTAGGGGCACTGTTGTCAGGATTTTATAACTCTGCTGGGAAGGGAGTTGCAGGCAGAGCTCCCTCAGATTCAGGGGCCACTCATGAGTGGCATGTGGCCCCAGAGCTCTAGCCAGGAGCCACAGCTTCTGCAGCCCTTTCCTGTGGTCAGGGAGGAAGAACCAGAATCCTGTTCAGGAGCATCACTCCTGCTCAGGCCAGGCCCTTCTGGAAGCCAGGTAGGGCAGCCAGAATGTAAGGCTCAGCTGGGACAGGGGTGTTGCTGAGGGGAAGGTGTGTCCTGGGACTCAGGATGTGCTCAGAGGACAGGTCTTTTGTCTCCAGGAAAAGAAAAATGAGCTCCCCTGGGAGGTGTAGGGTGATGAAGGCCATGAAGTGGTCCTCTCCCTCTGGCAGGTGGCATCCCCAGAACTCTTTCATCTATTAGAAACTGTATGCAAAGTGTCTAGGGTCCTGGAACTTTAATCTACAGACATATTAGAGACATGAATGATATTTGAGTCAAAATAGGGATCCCGCAAAATAAAATTAGTAAATAGCTAAATAACTAGTAAGTAGCACTTTTTATCAGTTGAGTTCAATTCAGTTCAGTTGCTCAGTCGTGTCCGATCCTTTGCAACTCAATGAATCGCAGCACACCAGGCCTCCCTGTCCATCACCAACTCCAGGAGTTCACTCAGACTCACGTCCATCGAGTCCGTGATGCCATCCAGCCATCTCATCCTCTGTTGTCCCCTTCTCCTCCTACCCCCAATCCCTCCCAGCATCAAAGTCTTTTCCAGTGAGTCAACACTTCGCATGAGGTGGCCAAAGTACTAGAGTTTCAGCTTCAACATCATTCCTTCCAAAGAAATCCCAGGGCTGATCTCCTTCAGAATGGACTGGTTGGATCTCCTTGCAGTCCAAGGGACTCTCAAGAGTCTTCTCCAACACCCCAGTTCAAAAGCATCATTCTTCAGCGCTCAGCTTTCTTCACAGTCCAACTCTCAGATCCATACATGACCACAGGAAAAACCACAGCCTTGACTGGATGGACCTTAGTCAGCAAAGTAATGTCTCTGCTTTTGAATATGCTATCTAGGTTGGTCATAACTTTTCTTCCAAGGAGTAAGTGTTTTATCAGTTAGTCAATGACAACTCATTCAACTCTTAGATAGTCATATATTAGAAGTGATATCTTCATTATATTTGATGTAGGACATGGTACATTTTAATATGTGTCTAGTAAACAATGGTACCCATGGAGGTCTGAAACTACCCATTGGCCTCTTCAGTCTCAGACCTCAGGGTGTGGTTTGTCATTTCAAGTCACTTGATGAGAAGCTTTTCTCAAGCAGAAGAGAAGGGGCCAGGTACATTTGTGGTCCCTCACTTGGCAAGGACAGTAGCATCAAGGACCTGAGATAGGAAACAGGAAGAACTTGCCTCCTGCAATTTTGAGAGAGTGAGGTAGCAAGGGAGTCTTTGGAGCCCCCTTTTTGATATCTCTGGCCAAGGGGTAGGGAGTTCAGTCCTTCCTGAAGGCAAAAGAAACTTCAGGCTCCATCTTTCCTGAGCATGAGAAGTCCCCTGCCCACAGAGAGCCCAGGCAGATTGGAGTTACATTTGTTTCTTGGGCCAATATTTCCCCACAGGAGCCAGACTGGGGTTTGGGCTGAAAACTGGACGCCACACAGAGGAGAGGCTGATGAGAGCGGAGCCCATCTGCAGAGCCTGGCTTCTGGGAAAAGCAGTCTCCTTAGGCGGGGCACCAGGCACATTCCAGCCCTCGCTGTGTCCTACACTCCCCAGATGAAGTCCCTTCTTTCTCCTCCTTATTGGTCGCTTGAGCAATTCCTCCTGGATGATGGTCTCTCTTCTGTTCCCCAGTGATCCTGATCCTGACCCCAGTGTGGAGTCCACTGCAGCACTGACTAGGTCCTGAAGGCCTCTTCCTCCACTGGAGGGGAGTTCAGGTTTTGGTGGTTTCCATGTCCAGCTAAATCTGACTTCAGCTCCCTCTGAGACCCTCAGGTCTCGAAGGTCTTGGAAGTGGTCCTAAGATGGCGGAAGAATAGGACGGGGAGGCCACTTTCTCCCCCACAAATTCATCAAAAGAACATTTAAATGCTGAGTAAATTCCACAAAACAACTTCTGAATGCCGGCAGAGAACAACAGGCTCAGGCTCCCAGAAAAGCAGCCCATTGTCTTTGAAATGAGGTAGGAAAAAATACAAAAGACAAAAAGAGAGACAAAAGAGGTCGGGGTGGAGCTCCATCCCAGGAAAGGAGTCTTAAAGAGAGAAGTTTCCAAACACCAGGAAACACTCTCACTGCCAAGTCTGTGGCAAGCCTTGGAACCACAGAGGGCAACATAACAGGGAGGAAAAATAAATAAATAATTAAACTCCACAGATTAGGAGCCCAACGGTAACTCCCCCAGCGGAGAAGCAGCACAGATGCCGGCACCTGCCGGCAAGCGGGGGCTGGGCAGGGAGGCGCGGGCTGCATTGCTTAGAGTAAGGATCCGGCCTGAATACCCCGAGGGCAATCTGAGCGAACTAACTTGGGCTAGCAAATCAGACTGGGATACTTACCATGTGAAAACCCAGTCCTAACCTAAGACACCACCAGGCCCGTGCACAGAACAAAGAACTGAACAGAATTAGCCAGTTGCAGACCGTCCTCCTCCAGTGACAGGCAGCCAGAGCCAGAAGGGGGCAATTGCGGCCCCAGAGAGGCATTATCTACCAAACTGCAGGCAGGCTTCTTTGCTAACTAAAACTTCTTGGGATTCTGGACGGTCAACATCTGCCTGAAAAGGTGTGCCGGTTGTACACCTAGAAAACAGAGCGTTAGGGACGGAGGAGGCGATAAGTCGCAGTGACCGCACTTGCCAAACACCTCATCACCTGAGCTGCTCGGACCTGGGAAGGACACAAAACTCAGGCCCAACGGAATCTGCATCTCTGAGGACTACCAGAGTGCCTGAACCTGAGTGGCTTAGACCTGGGAGGTGCATGCAGCCCAGGGCCGACCTTGGACGGTTCCTGGAAGAGCAACCTAGAGCCTGAGCGGTGTGGACAGGGAGGGCACATGTGCCATGAGCAGGGGCAGGCCCAGTGTGGCCGAGATACTGTGAGCACATGCCAGTGTTATTTGTTTGCAGCGTCCCTCCCTCCCCACAGTGCAACTGAACAAGTGAGCCTAAAAAAGTGTCCACCACTGCCTCCTTGCGTCAGGGAAGAAATCAGACACTGAAGAGACCAGCAAACAGAAGACGCTAAAACAGAGGGAACCACCTTGGAAGTGACAGGTGCAATAGATTAAAACCCTGTCATTAGTACAGACTACATAGGAAGGGGCCTATAGATCTTGAGAAATAGAAACTGGACCAAGGAACAATCCGAAAATAAACTGACCCCACACTGCCCACAACAACACCAGAAAAAGTCCTAGATATATTTTTACTATCATTCATTTAAAAAAAAATTATTAGGTCCTCTATTACTCCTTTACTTTTCATTATTATAACCTATTACTTTGCAGAAAAAAGAGAGACCCTATTTTTATTTTATTATTATTATTTTTATTTTTTTTAATATAAACTTATTTATTTTAATTGGAGGTTAATT
>SJYC01017457.1:0-12945 GCA_006408675.1 Madoqua kirkii | reverse complement strand
CTGCCCTCTTGACCAGGTTCAGAATGAATAACCACTTCTACACCCTTATTTGTAGCCTGCTGCTGAGCTGAGTATATCTGGGATTGAGTGGAAATTTTCTTTGCTGGTTTTTCTGCTTTCAGTGTTGACTTTCTGTTTGACCACATGCTCTAAAGGAGCTAAAACCTAGAGTATGAACACGGCTGACTGCATAGAATTAAACACCTGCTGCAATGCTCTGGCCACAGACTGGGCCTTGCGAAGGTCTTTGCTGCTATACAGCCAGCGCCTAGACTGACTAGTGTCACTTGGTTGTGTGAAATATGAATGTGCTTTTTAGGTCAGTCTGTACTCCCACTGGCAGTGTATGAAAATCCATGTTTTATTGTGTTCTCAATTTATTGTTGAAGCCACCTCTCCTCTATTGTGTAAACTCTGACAGATTCTGAAGGTGAAAAGGTAGTATCTCATTGATATTTTATTTATTTATTTTTATTAAAAATTATTATTATTATTTTGATTCATGTTGATGTGTGGCAAAATCATTGATATTTTAAATTGCATTTCTTTGGTGCCTATTATGGTATGATTTTCCTATATGTTTATTAACTTTTGGGACTTCTTTGTTATAAAGTGTCATATCTGTTGCCAGTTTTCCTAAGTGTGTATACTTTTCTTACCAATTTGTAAGAGCTTCTTTTGTGTTAATGATTTTATTCATGTGTCTATAAGTATGTTGCAGTTATATGCTTTGTGTTGCTATTTGCCTTTAATTTTGCTTCATTATTTATGCAACGCTCTGGCTGCATAATTGCATATTATGCAATGCTCTGATGGTGAGCATAATGCTCTGGCTGCATAATTGCATTTATGCAATGCTCTGATGGTGAGGTTGGATAATAGCTTTGGGGAATTGTGAACCTGCACCTTTGACATGGACCCTGGCCTGTTACAGAGGGAACAGACATTCATGTTATATTTTTTGGCAAGCCCAGCTGATTTTTTTTCGTAAGGAGTTTCATAGACAGTATACATCAGCAAGAGGTTGGGAAGAATGCAAAGGGGCTCCATGCTAGCTTATGGGACATGTCTCTAGAACATAAGGGGAATTGCTTTGTTGGGTTTCGAAGTTCCCATGGCAGCCAGCAGTCAGTAAATATGAGTGATGCCCTGTACCATGACCCTGCAGATTGATGAAACATGGGAAAAACAATTCATATTTGTAAAGATTCTATGAGAAATAAACATTGTTTTGGGGAAAGTCCCTTCAAGCAAGCAAGAACAGAACAAAAAACCTTCACTGAATTTTTAACTCTTTCTGAACTCTCTAAATTTTGCATCTGGAGGTCACAGTGTATTCATCCTCTAATTCTCTCATCCTTAACAGTGCAGAATCTCTTCTCCTTGAGATTATCCAGAGAGGCTATTGTTTTTTAAAATGAATGTCATTAGTAAAAAAATGGAGAAATGAAGAGAGAAAAATATGAGAACAGAAAAAAATGGTCATAAAGGAAAATTTTGCCCCTTTCTAAGATACTAATAACTTCAACTGATCCCAGATGCTCTAACTGGCACAGCTTATAGATGGGTACATATAGGCTCATTTCATCCTTCTCAAGTTCTTTTCCAACCATAAAAATCTCCACTTCACGGTTTCTGAGTTCTTCCTTCTTCCACTCTCCGACTCCATCACCCTTTTTTTTTTCAGTGTCTCTCTAGGGATTCAGTTACTGCCACTAACCAGGAAGATCATGGTCATTTAAGGGTTGATAATTCATCCATGAGTAAAAGATATTGAAAACTGAAACTAACATTTCCTAAAAAATTACTGTATGTCAGGCTCTGTACAAAGAACATTTTGTGTATTATCTCATTTAATCATTACAACTTCCCTCTGAGGGAGAGATACAAACCTTAAAGGAGTTAAGTAAGCTGTAAGAATTCACATGCCAAAAAATTAATAAATAAAAACACATGATTAATTATGTTAATAGAAAAAAATCACATATGTCATAATTGATAAAGCCAAGTGTGTCATCCTGGTCTACCTAGCACTAGAGTCCTCGCTCTAGACCACTGTGTTAGATCTTCTGGATCGTCTTTGTCTCAAACCACAGCACCATAGACAATGCTGATTGCCAAACACCCTGTTCTCTCCCACTGGAGAGTTGAGTGATTAGCTTTAGGGAGACCATCTCTTCCAGGTCTTATGGAAGAGTCTTCATGGAGTTGGTGAGCGTACACTCTCATGTAAGACTTCCCAGATCTTAATCTTTAAAGTGTCACTGTGGGGCCCTGCCCCTTCCCATCAGTTTGAGGAAAGCATTTTTCACATCCTTATTCCTCAGGCTGTAGATGACAGGGTTGAGGAAGGCTGTGGCAATGTTATAGAAAAGGGCCATTTTCTTGCCACTGTTTGACAAAGAATCAGAGCCAGGGCTCATGTACGTGATTATGCATGGAATAGCAAACATGGTAACCACAGTGATGTGGGAGGTACAGGTGGAGAAGGCCTTGATCCGCCCCTGGGCTGAGCGGATCTTCATGACGGTGGCAAAGATGTTGACACAGACAAGGACAATCAGGGAGAGTGGGACCACAATGACATTAAAGCCGGTGATGAAGTCCACCAAATCATTGAGGGAAGTGTCTGCACAGGCCAGCTTCAGAACCGCAGGGACCTCGCAGAAGTAGTGGTCAATTTCATTAGGGCCACAGTAGGGAAGGCGCATAGCAAAGAAGGTATAGGATAGACCACCCACCACACCATAGGCTGCACAGATGCCCACCATGAGGAGGCACACCCAGTGGCTCATGATGACCTTATACCGGAGAGGGTGGCAGATGGCCATGTACCTGTCCATAGACATGATGGTGAAAAGCCAGTACTCAGTGATTCCACAGAAGAGGAAGATGTACATCTGGGCCACACATCTAGCAAAAGAGATGGCTCTCTTCTTGCTGAGAATATGCACGAGCATCTGGGGCACAGTCGTGGTGGTGTAGCACATGTCCAGCATGGAGAGGACACTGATGAAGAAGTACATGGGCGTGTGGAGGCGTGTGTCCTGGTGGATGAGGGTGATGAGGAGGCTGTTGCTCACAAGGATCAGCAGGTAAAAGACTAGAAAGAAGGTGAAGAGCAGAGGATTGGTGCTGGGGTTCGAGGCAAAGCCCATTAGGATGAATTCTGTCACAGCTGAATGGTTAAGCTCCTGCATTGTGATCTGCCTGTTTAAAGATTTTGAGGGATATGTAATTTATTGGGTTTTGGTACTAAGGAACTTTCACACTCATTTTTTCATTTATGTTTCTTAAGAGGAAGTTTGGGCTAGCACATGGGGCGCTACTGGAGAGGGCTCTGTGGTAGTTTGAGTGGTGTCAGCATTTGGTTCTGGATTAAGTTATGGTCATGATGATGAAATGTTGAAGGCCAAGTCAAGGAAATGCTGGGTGCTGTGTTCAATTCTGTCTCTTCCTTTCCAGAGACAGCTTTGCTTTTCTCAGACTCATTCGTTCCATTTATGATTTCTGTTGGGACAACAGAGGTTTCTAAACCTTGGTTTAAAGATCAGGATTAGAACTGTTACACTCATAAAATGGGTTAAGCTTTTCATCACTGTTAGGATTATCATTAATGTCAGACTCTTTCTGGTGAACAAAACTTTACTGTTGCTCATTAATTATGTCATTGATTCAACATAGTTTTGCCAAATGCTTACTATTTTTTGTAAATGGGGGGGGGGACGGGGCAAGGAAGAGTTACAAATGATATGGGTAGGAAAATGATTTCACCCAATCTACCAAGATAAATTCTAAGTATGTTAAAGAGCAAAATACAAGAAATAATATAGTAAGACAATCTTGGAAAAAATATATGGGTGAATATTTATTTTATGGTGGTAGAGATGCCTTTAAGCATCAACTGATTGTTCCAGTTCCTTCAGCCTCTTGGTCTTGACCCTTATCTCTAATAACCAAACAAAGCAACATAGCTCCTCATCAGATCTGCTGTCTATTTCTCAGTAGTTTTGAGGGCTCCTTGTGTTTCCCAGGTCATTTTGCTCTAAAATCCGTTGTCTCATTGAATCCTTGACCCACCTTGCTTGTGTGGGTACTGAACTTTTCAGTGGTTCATCCCTATGCTCTTTCTTCATCATGTCCCCAAACCTCACTAACACAAGGATGATATATGTAAGACTTGTCCTAAAGGTATGGGTAAAAGGAAAGATTTATAATGCAGCACAGAACGAAAACTCTTTTTTTAATGAACGTTTAATGCTGTGTAGCTCCTAAGTTATCTGTGCAGCCCTTCTTCCTATATAGCTCCCAGTCAGCTGGCAGGTGACTGGAGACTGGTCTACTTCTTGGAACCTCCTCCCATCTCCCCTTGTCTCCCTGTTCTAAGACTCTCCTTACTCCTGTTACCTGGGCCATGAGCCACGAATCCAATGCTTCCAAATCAGTGCTTTCAAACTTCACTGTGCTTCAGAATTACCTGGAAGACATGTCAGATGCTGCTGCTGCGTGTCATAAGGAGATTTGAATTGGAAGATGGGTTTGGAGAGTGAGAATTTGCATTTTTAACAATTTCCCAGGTTCTTCACATGCTGGGAGTTACAATTTGAAGACTGATCTACTTAATTGTAAAGAGAAAGTTGGTCCTTCCTGAATTTCCCTATCTCCACCTTATGCTCAATTGCATTATGCTCATTGCATATCCCTTACCTAAATGCCACTGTTCATTGTTTTCATTCTTTCATTTAAGCATAAGAATAAAGGAAGAAAAGTAAAAAAGAAAATAATAAATATTTTTGACAGTATAAATATAAAAAATATTTTTTTCTTTAAGTTAAAAAAAGAATAATAGTTGTATATATGGAATACAAGAAAAAGCAAGGGAATTTCATAAAAACATATGCTTCTGGTTCATTGACAACACTAAAGCCTTTGACTCTGTGGATCACAACAAACGGTGGAAACTTCTTAAAGAGATGGGAATACAAGACCACCTTACTTGCTTCCTGATAAACCTGTATGCAGGTCAAGAAGTAACAGAACAGACAGGGAATAATGGACTAGTTTCAAATTGTGAAAGGAGTACATCAAGGCTGTATATTGTCAGTCTGCTTATTTAACTTCTCTGCAGAGAACATCATGCTAAATGCTGGGCTGGATGAATCACAAGCTGCAATTAAGATTGCCAGGAGAAATATCAAACATGCAGATGACACTACTCTAATGCAGAAAGTGAAGAGGAACTAAATAGCCTCTTATGAGGGTGAAAGAGGAGAATGAAAAAGCTAGCTTAAAACTCAACATTCAAAAAACTAAGATCATGGCATTGATCCCATCATTTCATGGCAAATAGATGAGGAAAAAGTTGCAGCAGTGACAGATTTTGTTTTCTTGGGCTCCAAAATCAATGCAAATGGTGACTGCAGCCACAAAATTGAAAAGCATTTGCTCCTTGGAAGAAAAGTTATGACAAACCTAGATACTGTATTAAAAAGTAGAAACATCACTTTGCCACCAAAAGTCTATATAGGCAAAGCTATGGTTTTTCCAGTAGTCATTTATGAATGTAAGAGTTGGACCATAAACAAGGCTGAGTGCCAAAGAATTGAAGCTTTTGAATTTTGGTGCTGCAGAAGACTCTTGAGAGTCTCTTGGATAGCAGGGAGATCAAGCCAGTCAATCCTAAAGGAAAACAACCTTGATTTTTCACTGGAAGGACTGATGCTGAAGCTGAAGCTCCAATAATTTGGCCACCTGACGCAAAGAGCCAACTCATTGGAAAAGACCCTAATGCTGGGAAAGATTGAGGGCAAGAGGAGAAGGAGATGATAGAGGATGAGATGGTTGGATAGAATCACTGACTTGATGGACACAAATTTGAGTAAACTCTAGGAGACAGTGAAGGACAGGGAAGCCTGGCATGCTGCCATTTACAGAGTTGCAAAGAGTTGGACATGACTTAGTGACTAAACATTAACAACAATGTGGCATACAAATTATTAAAATGATTAGAATATAAAGGTCATTTCTTCACAAAGAAAAGACTAATAACCAAAATTGAGATATGAATAATCAATTCACAAAAGAAGAGATTCATGAATAATGAACCCACAAAAGTTTAAAGACTACCTGTTAAAACATCAATGAAAAAGCCTTGAACCTATACATTCACAAAAATTTTTTTTCAATGATAATGCCTGGCATCCAGTTTACAGTAAAGGAGACATTCTTGTATATTGATATGAAAATTCATATGGCAAATAAATGACTGTAATCTTCTGCAAGAAAATTTGACAGTATGTAACTTCACCATTAAGAATTTTGCCTAGGGAAAAATGAGACATGTTGGGAGAGAGTTGCATTGGAAGGCGCAGTCTTAACCACTGGGCCACCAGGGAAGCTCCCAGTGACACTGTGAAAATGGAATATATAGGGATTTAACTCCTTCATTCAGACTAGCTAGGTAAAAGGATGGATATGAGAGTGAAAGATCAGAGATAGAGGAAGACATGCTGGACCTAGACAAGACTGGAAGAGGATGAAAGGGAGAGCTTCTCCTTTTGTCTGAGCTCATGTCCTCCATTGAGTTACACTTGGGAATCAGCTTATATAGCTCAATGCAAGTACATTTACTGCTTAAGATAAAAGTGTTTTGGATAGGAAATAAGTCCTAAGAGAAAGATAATTGAACAGGTTGGTGATAATTGAACAGGTTGGTGAGAAACTGCCCAGTTTTTACCTCCAGCTTGTCCTTTCAGGGTGAGGGTAGAGGAGATGTAGCTGACAGGACTCTGCCTCCTAAGGACACCTGACCTTTGATGAGTTTGTGTCTTTGCCCTAAGCAGAGCCTGGGGACTGGGTTCTACTTTTACTTTCCTTGGCTGACTTGTGTGTCTTAAAGGCCAGTTGCTCGAACTCTCTGAACCTCAGGTTCTGACCCTGCCACTGCAGGTGCGATAATGACTTGTGACCAATGAAGAAACAGAAATGAATCATGTGATTGCCAAGTCCTTGTAGGGATAAACCTCCCGATTCCAAATTGGCTGGGAATCTGGGGCTAGAGATGCCAGTCTTGGCTTCTTGTTAGGATGTAATAGAAATCACAGAAAATTTGTTTTTGTTTTCATTTTGGACCTTTATCTTTTACTCAAATACTGACTCTCTTGCAGCACAAGCTAGGGGACAAAAGTCTCAAAGTAATTTTGAATTTTCACTTTTCCTGTTTACTGCTGTCACTCTGAGCAAGTAATTGTTTCTCATCTATGAAATAAAACAGGAGGTTCATTGCAATAATACATGTTCTGTCAAGTTCTGAAGATATGTTTTTCCTCCCATCCCCTTTCTCCAGCTCTCCCTGCCCATACCCTGCTCCAGCATCATCACAGGCCTGCAGGGACTAAAAATGACCCAGTGCATGCTCAGTGTGTGCATGCTCTGTCCAGTCATGTCCAATAAACAGACAAAATTAGAAAGAAACAAAAGCACAGAGAATGATGGGGAAAGACAGAGAGGCCCCAAAGGGAGGGAGAGACACACACAATTGGGAAGAAGGTGGAGAGAGGCACAGAGAACCAGAATCTGCAAGTGGGCTACAGACAGGGAGAGAAGAAAATTAATGCTGGGAGTATAGCTGACATCAGTGGAAGGAGAAGGAGGGGTCTCAGCAGGAGGGAAAAGGTGGGAGATTGTTTCTTCTTCTCTTTGTGAAAGAAGAAGTAAAAAGACAAGAGGAAAGGGGCAAAAGACATGGAAATCTGATTGGAGAGTCCGAGGGACAAAACACGGTGAAGACACAGATGAAGAAAAATACAAGAGACAAGGGAGAACACAGGAAGGAATATTAGAAAAGCTGGGAAGGGGCTGTGTGAGCCAGGCCTGCGAGAAAAAGGCACCAGAGGGCAGAGCAGGGCAACTGGAGCAGCAAAGAGCCTGCAGAGGCCAGACAGGGGAAAAGAGAGACAGGCGATCTACAGGGCAAGTGGAGAGAGGCAGGGGCAAGACCAGTCTCCCAGGAAGAGAGAAGGAGATGGAGGGGAGGGCAAGAGCTAGAAGATGGGGTGACTGCACGCAAGGGAGAGCTGAACAGAAGTGTGGAAGGTGAGGGAGATTCACAGATGGCGGAGGATGAGGGCAGAGAACTGGGTTCCAGGGGGAGACCCAGAGAAACCCTGCAGGGACGATCCTTGTAAGTCAAAGAGGCAGGTACAGAGCGAGGAAAAGAGGAGAGAAGCAGAGAGGCTGGAGACAGCTGAGCTACAGGTAAATCCAGTGGCATAGCAAGCAGTAAACCAATGTCAAGAGGCCAGAAAAAAAGAAAGGCCGGATCAGAGAGATGAATGAAATATTTGGAGGCAAAGAAGCCCAGAGATAGTAAACAGAAAAAGAGGCAGAAGGAGACACATGGAGAGGGATGGAAAGTAAGAAAGAGAAGGAGAGGCAGAAAGAGAGAGAGAGAGATAATAATAGACCCAGAGACAGAGGAAGGAATGGATAGATGTAAACAGGGAAAGAGGAAGACTCAGCCAAGGAGATCCTCACATAGATGTGGGGAGAGAAAGCAAGGTGACCAGGAACAATGGGCCAGGTCCTACCTGGAGCTTCCTGCAAGTCTGGGGGTGGGGGGCAGTTGCAGCCTGGCTTGCTCCCCAGAATGTTTGTGGGTACTGCTGTCTTGAGCTTATAACAGTACAGAGAAGGGAGCTGTGGGCAAAGCTAAAAGAGAGAGAGAGAGATAATAATAGACCCAGAGACAGAGGAAGGAATGGATAGATGTAAACAGGGAAAGAGGAAGACTCAGCCAAGGAGATCCTCACATAGATGTGGGGAGAGAAAGCAAGGTGACCAGGAACAATGGGCCAGGTCCTACCTGGAGCTTCCTGCAAGTCTGGGGGTGGGGGGCAGTTGCAGCCTGGCTTGCTCCCCAGAATGTTTGTGGGTACTGCTGTCTTGAGCTTATAACAGTACAGAGAAGGGAGCTGTGGGCAAAGCTTCCTCAGTCTCAGGGGAACACTCCTGGGTGACATGTGGCCCCAGGACTCTAGCCAGGAGCTAAGTTCCTGCAGTCCCTTCCTGCTGGGGTGGAAGCCCCAGGCTCCCACTCAGGAGCATCACCCCTGCTCAGACTAGGCCCTTCAGCAGGCCCACGGAGGGCAGGGGGAACGTAAGGCTCACCTGGAACAGGAGTGTGGATGCTGGAAAGGAGGCATCCTTGGGAACTCAGGAAGGACCCTGAGGGCTGGATCTTTCTCAGCTGCTTCTCCTTTCACAGGAAAAAAAAAAATGAGGCCCCCTGGGAGGTGTAGGGTGATGAAGGCCATGAAATTGTCCTCTCCTTCTGCCAGGGTGCATCCCAAGGGCTGTTTTATCCATTAAAAACTGTAGGAAAAATTTCTAGGGCCCTAAAGCTTTAGTCTACAGACATATTAGAGTCACAAAAGATTATCGACTCAAAGATAGGGACCCCACAGAATAAAAAGTGGTTCTCTATTAAATACAACATTTTATCATTAGTCAGTGGCAACTCATTAAACCCACATATAATCATATCGGAAGTGATATATTAATTATGTTTGATGTGCGGCATGGTACAGTTTTTTGTATCTAGTAAATAACAGTGCCCATGAAGGGTTGAAACTACCCAGTGCCTCTTGGGTTTCAGCTCCATGAGGGTGTATTCTGTCATTTCAGTATTTGGTGAGAAGCTCTTCTCAGAAAGGAGAGAAGGGACCAGGCTCCCAGTGTGGCCCCTCACTTCACAAGGTCTGTAGCACGAAGGACTTCAGACAGGTAACTGGAAGAACTCACCTCCTGCAGTTTTGAGTGAGGCAGTGGTGAAAGCTTCTGGAGCATCGTTTGTGATGTCTCTGACCACGGGGTAGGGAGGAGTTCAGTCCTGCCTAGAGGGCAAAATAAAATTCAGGCTCTATCCTTCCTGAGCATGAGAAAGTCCCCTGGCCACACACCCCCCAGGGGAATTGGAGTTATATTTGTTTCTTGGCCAGGTATTTCCCCACAGGAGCCGGACTGGGACTTGAGGTTAAATCTGGGAGCCGTCGGGGGAGAGCTGAGGTTAGCTCCTGGGACAGCAGGCTGCTTAGGGTGGGCCACTTGCCTCATTCTAGCCCCAGTTGCACTCTGTACTCCCCAGGTGAAGTCTCTTCCCTCCCTCTTACTGGTCACGCCTGTGACCACACAGAGTGCTGAGTGCTTCCTTTTAGGTGATGGTCTCTCTCCTGCTCCTCACTCTCCTGATCCTGACCCCAGAACAGAGTCCACTGCAGCACTGACCAGGCCATCCCCTCTTCCACTCAAGGGGAGCCCAGGGTTTCGTGGCATCCAGGTCCAGGTAATTCTGACTTCAGCTCCCTCTGAGACCCTCAGGGAAGCGCCAGCCCAGGGGACTCCTCACACCTCTGGAGGGCTGTTTCTTTCCTCATATTCCACTGGACCAGCCTGAAAAGCACTCTCCCAAGCTGTCTACCTCAAGGAACGAGGGTTTCCAGTTCTGTGACATTCACATGGCGGCTGTAGCCATCTTTCTAATCTGCAGCTCTGATTTTGTTCCCCCTGTCCTAGAGGCCTCATTGGTTCCCACCTGTGGAATTTAGTCTCAACTCCTTATTTCAGATGTCAAAATCCTTCTTGCTCTGCATCTTGTCCATCACTCCAGCCTTCCTTCTTGCAGCTCAATGAAGCCTCTGATGAATGTCATCTAAGAAATATCATAAGGAAAAGACTCATGAGTTCATTAAGAATTCAATTCATTCAAAGTCATTATTCTATTCATCAAAAAAAATGAGAGGAATACTTCTCAAGAGTGAAAATAATGAACATGGAAAAAATATTAAAACCTATATTGAGTGAAAAAAATCAAGCTACAGAAGAATATATATATTGTGTAACTCAATTTTAGAAATTATGGAAACAAATAATAAATTATCTAAGAATTGTGTTATGTTTCTTCAAAAATATTAATGAAAGCACTTAATAAAATTAGGCCTTGAAATGTTAACTATAATTCTTCTTGCTTCAGTCTGCTCTCGGGTGAATGAGGCTAAGAGGCTTGTAGAAGATTGCTGATTATAGAAAAACTACGATCTGGCAGCTGCCTAATGAAAACCACATCACAGAAAGTTAATCAAAATGAAAATGACAGAAGGTTATGTCCCAGATTTAGGAACAAGCTAAAATCTCAGAAAATCAACTAAATGAAGTAGAGATAGACAATCTTTCAGAAAAAGAATTAAGAATAATTATAGTGAAGATATCCAAGACCTAGGAAAAGCAATGGAGAAGATGCAAGAAATGTTTACCAAAGACCCAGAAGAACTAAAGAACAAACAAACAGAGATGAATAATACACTAGAAGGAATCAATAGTAGGATAACTGAGGTGAAAGAATGGGTAAATGACTGGAAGACAGAATGCCGGAAATCACTGCTGAAAAACAGAAAGAAGACTGAAAAAAGGGGAAGGCAGCCTGAGAGAACTCTGGGACAACATTAAATGCACCAACATTCACTTTATAGGCATGAAGGAGAAGAGAGAAAGGACCTGAGAAAATATTTGAAGAGATTATAGCTGAAAATTTTCCTAACATGACAAAGGAAATATTCAGCCAAGTCCAGGAAGCACAGAGAGTCTCAGGCAGGATAAACCCAAGGAGGAACACACTGAACAGATAATAATCAAACTGACCAAAATTAAAGATAAAGATAAAAGATTAAAAGAACAAGGGGAAAACAACAAATAACATACAAGGAAAGGAAACACCCAGAAAGCTATAAGCTGATTTCTCAGTAGAAACCACAGGCCAGAAGGGGATGGCACAATATATTTAAAGTGATGAAAGAGAAGACTCTGTAACCAAGAATACTCTACACAGCAAGACTCTTGTTCAAATTTGATGGAAAAATCAAAAGCTTTACAGACAAGCAAAAGTTAAGAGCATTTAGTACCACCAAACCAGCATTATAGCAAATGCTAAAGGAACTCCCTTAGGCAGGAAACACAAGAGAAGAAAAAGACCTACAAAACATAAAAGTCACTAACTTGTGTCCGACTCTTTGAGACCCCATGGACTGCAACATGTCAGGCTTCCCTGTCCTTCACTATCTCCCAGAGTTTGTTCAAATTCATGTCTATAGGATCATACATATTGATAATTACCTTACATGTAAATGGATTAAATACACCAACCAAAAGACATAGACAGGCTGGCTGAATGAAAATATGCTTATGTATGCATTTCCACTTACCACATCACTCTACTTAACCCCTAAATTGTATGTAATTATTTTATACTGTTAAGATAATCATGTTCCCATTATGGCTTGCAATTGTAATTATCTTTAATTTTTTTGTCTGGCTATTGATTGTGAAAGCTGATAAACCTCTTTTACGATTGTGATTGGATTTGTGTTTTAGATGCTCAGTTGTGTACAACTCATTGTGACACTTTGGGCTATAGTCCACCAGTCCCCTCAGTCCATGGAATTCTCCAGGCAAGAATACTGGAGTTCGTAGTCATTTCCTTTTCCAGGGGATCATCTCAGCCCCAGGATGGAATCAAGGCCTCCCACTTTGTGGGCAGATTCTTTACCTTCTTAGCCACCAGGAAAAGCCTTGTGTAACTATTATTCATTTTAATACAACTGTATCATAATTGGTCAACATAAGATAATAGAATTCTATATCACTAAAACTACCATTTAATAGAAAAACCTGTAATCACTTTTTAAAATCCAGATGCACATTAGAATTATCTTGGAAGTTTTTGAAAAATACAAATGCCCAGTTATTATTTTCTTTCTCTAAAGCTCCAGATGTGATTCTAATGAGCAGCCATGTTTAAAAACTACTGAACTGTATATCTTTCACTTTTATCTACTTTGGTTCACTTTTTTCCTATTTCATATTCAGTACTCCCATTTCATTTAGTTTATGTTT